>CAKAJN010000069.1:0-62229 GCA_916613615.1 Steromphala cineraria
CATCTGTCTCAAATATCAAGTTTTATCTCGAGATGACTGAGGGTACTTGTCTTTCAGCATTGATATATCCCGAACCAATAAAGATATGTTCATATTCTTTCCACCAGTGTGTAGAGGAGAGAATTGTCTTCATTTGCATATATTATTTGTTTATGAGCAATGGTAAAGAAATGGTGAGCGATGCGACATCTGTTGCAAATATCAAACTTTATCTCAAGAAATAGATAATTTAGCTTAATACTCGATTCCTGTTAATATTTTTATAATGAGGTACTACACAAAGTATTTGTGTCTTTAACAAGCGCATCCATTGATGTATAGTATGTTAACCCTTACGATGCGGCTATATATTTTTGCTCTACTAGCCCACGTGGCGACATTGTTTTGTCCGGAGCGCGTGTGAACGATGTCTTATATTTCGCTTGCCGCTTCTTCATTTCTGTGCGCGCATAGGCAAATGATACATGGAAATAAAGACAATTCTTTTCTCTATAAGTTGATATAAAAATTATAAAATTATCGCTAATGGTTCGTGAGTTATGAGTGCCGCAAGATGCGCGAGTTAATTACAAGTTCAATTAGCGAACGCCGGAGCGCAAGTAGAGCGCGCACCGCTTCTTCATTTCTGTTCGCGCATAGGCAAATGATACATGGAAATAAAGACAATTCTTTTCTCAACAAGTTGATATAAAAATTATAAAATTATCTCTAATGGTTCGTGAGGTATGAGTGCCGCAAGATGCGCGAGTTAATTACATGTTCAATTAGCGAACGCCGGAGCGCAAGTAGAACGCGCACCGCTTTTTCATTTCTGTGCGCGCATAGACAAATGATACATGGAAAAAAAGACAATTCTTTTCTCTACAAGTTGACATAAACATTATAAAAGTATCTCTAATGGTTCGTGAGATATGTCTGTTGTTGATTGATGACTTACGCATTTTGTAAATATACAGTTATCAAATGCATTCAGGGTTGACAATATTCAAAGGTCCGTAACTAAATGTAAATGAAGTAACTGAATTTATTGTTAATTTTTAAAAGATAGTGTATCCTTTTGGCTTTCTAATGATATATGGAACAATGATTTGTCTCCTGTCACTGATGAGTAACGACTTTTTTAACATACCTTTATCCTAAGCATTCAAAACGAAAGCAGAATTGACAATATTCAAAGGGCCGTAAATCAATGTAAAACAAATAAAGGCATTTACTGTCAAATTTTAAAAAATTCTATAGACTTTTGGCTTTCATATGATGTATAGAACAAAGAGTTATCGTACGCCTTTGATTCGCTACGATATTTCAAACATACCCACCAAAACACCACATGTCCAAAATGGAAAGTTTGACCTCTGACCCTGACCGGAAATGACTGTTCGCGAGCGATTTTATTCTTTTATCTTAAAGACCTTGCTAATGTCTAATTCTCATGCAAAAATCATCAAATTCGTCTGGGAGGTTTTTGAGTTATCTGCCCTTGAATATTGCAAAATGTGCAAACTTTGAAGATTTTTATAAAAAAAACTATTTCGATTTTTTAAATTTTGAAACAAACTTGTTATAGGCCAATGTCTCAGCTACATTATGTGTAAGTTTCAGCTTTCTAGTATCAGCAGTTGCCGAGTGGTGATTCCTGAAAGGTGCCTGGGGTCGGACTTTTGAAAAAAATGCAGAAAATTCAGCATGGCGGCCAAACAACGTGACCTACGAATTTGCCATGATTTCGTTTTTTGCAGCATTTTTGATTGCGCACATTTTAAAAAAAAAATTAGGTCTCTAAGTGCATTTTGAAAAAAAAATCAATGTTAAATTTTCGATTTTGGAATCGAACTGGACCTTTAACGTATGGGACGAATTGTCTAAAAAGCTTATTGTGGCCATTCCTCAACAAGGTCTACCAGCCTGTGAAATTTGGCTTCGATAGCATCAGCCGTTTTGGCTGAAAGTTGTCCACAAAAATCGTGGAATAATAATAATAAAAAAAAAAAAAAAAATAAACACGCCAATAACAATAAGGATTCAGCCTTATGGCTGAATCCTTAAATATAGTCGCAAAGCGACGACAAACGGATTCAGCGATGTATGGTGATGATATGTATGACAAATATATGCAATACATGTATGTATGAAGTCAATAGTTCGTTCAGACGAATTTTAAAAGTCACGATTTCAGTATTACCAAGGCCAAAAAGACTCTGTCAATTGCAAACGTAAATGTCATATTGAACTAGGACTGCCGCGGCTTTTGACCATTTCGAGCTCCTTGGTGTGTTGTTTTAGGTCGAAAATACGATGTCTAGCGAGGCTAGCGCTGTTCTGAGTTCAGAGAACGTTGTAGCGACGTCTTCCAGTGTCCCGTGGCCGTATGCACGGATTTAGTGACCAAAATCGAATGTAGATGACTGGACAGCGTGTTTGCATGAAATGTCTACAAGCACAAAGTGTAGAACATGCGGCCGGGAGGAAATGCATATTTCAAAGTTCAGGAGGACGACAGGCATTTTGGAAAAGAGAGTTAATCGAGGACGTCACACCCTTGCGAGTGGAATCTGCCGAGCATTTAGGCAGGAATCAGGACAGCCTCCCTTTATCTAATGACCAAGAGCCCAAGAGCCCAAGAGCTGATAGTGGCCGTCATTATGCCCTTTTCAATTAAGGGAAGGTACACTTGCTTGTACCTACCTACGCACCCACCCGTGCCTTTGGTCTTGAAACTAAATCTTGACCACAAAGGCTATCAAAGTGTATGAGACGCACTTAGACAATTTATTGTCAGTCCCCAACAAAGAGTTTAATTGACAATGTGATCTATCAGTGTAAAGTTTTTCTATTTTATCCCTCAAATTAACCGACGGCACTCACCGTATGATACAAGGAAATGAAGACATTTCTTTTCTCTACGAGTTGATATAAAAATTATAAAATTATCTCTAATGGTTCGTGAGATATGAATGCCGCAAGGTGCGCGAGGTAAATGCAAGTTATATTAGCGATAGCCGGAGCGCAACTAGCGCGTGTGAACGATGTCTTATATTTCGCTTGCCGCTTCTTTATTCCTGTCCGCGCATAGACATATGATACATGGAAATGAAGACAATTCTTTTCTCTACAAGTTGATATAAAAATTATAAAATTATCTCTAATGGTTCGTGAGGTATGAGTGCCGCAAGGTGCGCGAGTTAAATACAAGTTCAATTAGCGAACGCCGGAGCGCAAGTAGAGCGCGCACCGCTTCTTCATTTCTGTGCGCGCATAGACAAATGATACATGGAAATAAAGACAATTCTTTTCTCTACAAGTTGACATAAAAATTATAAAAGTATCTCAAATGGTTCGTGAGATATGTCTGTTGATGATTGATGAGTTACGCATTTTGCAAATATACAGTTATCAAATGCATTCAGGGTTGACAATATTCAAAGGTCCGTAACTCAATGTAAATAAAAAATCAGAATTTTCTTTTCATTTTTAAAAAAATCTATAGACTTTTGGCTTTCATATGATACATAGAACAATGTGTTATCTTACGTCGTTTATTTGCTACGATGTTTTAAACATACCCACCGAAACACCACATTTCCAAAATGCAAACTTTGACCTCTGCTCCTGACCGGAAATGACTGTTCGCGAGCGATTTTATTTCTTTATCCTAAAGACCTTGCCAATGTCTAGGTCTCATGCAAAAATCATCAAATTCTATGGTCGGGTTTTTGAGTTATCTGCCCTTGAATATTGCAAAATGTGCAAACTTTGAAGATTTTTATAAAAAAAACTATTTCGATTTTTTAAATTTTGAAACAAACTTGTTATAGGCCAATGTCTCAGCTACATCATGTGTAAGTTTCAACTTTCTAGTATCAGCAGTTGCCGAGTGGTGATTCCTGAAATGTGCCTGGGGTCGGACTTTTGAAAAAAATGCAGAAAATTCAAGATGGCGGCCAAACCACGTGACCTACGAATTTGCCATGATTTCGTTTTTTGCAGCATTTTTGATTGCGCACATTTTAAAAAAAAAATTAGGTCTCTAAGTGCATTTTGAAAAAAAAATCAATGTTAAATTTTCGATTTTGGAATCGAACTGGACCTTTAACGTATGGACCGATTTGGCCCAAAAGCTTATTGTCGCCATTCCTCAACAAGCTCTACCAGCCTGTGAAATTTGGCTTCAATAGCATCAGCCGTTTGGGCTGAATCCTGCTCACAAAATTCTGGGAACAATAAAAATAATAAACACGCCAATAACAATAAGGATTCAGCTTTTCAAGCTGAATCCTTAAATATAGTCGCAAAGCGACGACAAACGGATTCAGCGATGTATGGTGATGATATGTATGACAAATATATGCAATACATGTATGTATGAAGTCAATAGTTCGTTCAGACGAATTTTAAAAGTCACGATTTCAGTATTACCAAGGCCAAAAAGACTCTGTCAATTGCAAACGTAAATGTCATATTGAACTAGGACTGCCGCGGCTTTTGACCATTTCGAGCTCCTTGGTGTGTTGTTTTAGGTCGAAAATACGATGTCTAGCGAGGCTAGCGCTGTTCTGAGTTCAGAGAACGTTGTAGCGACGTCTTCCAGTGTCCCGTGGCCGTATGCACGGATTTAGTGACCAAAATCGAATGTAGATGACTGGACAGCGTGTTTGCATGAAATGTCTACAAGCACAAAGTGTAGAACATGCGGCCGGGAGGAAATGCATATTTCAAAGTTCAGGAGGACGACAGGCATTTTGGAAAAGAGAGTTAATCGAGGACGTCACACCCTTGCGAGTGGAATCTGCCGAGCATTTAGGCAGGAATCAGGACAGCCTCCCTTTATCTAATGACCAAGAGCCCAAGAGCCCAAGAGCTGATAGTGGCCGTCATTATGCCCTTTTCAATTAAGGGAAGGTACACTTGCTTGTACCTACCTACGCACCCACCCGTGCCTTTGGTCTTGAAACTAAATCTTGACCACAAAGGCTATCAAAGTGTATGAGACGCACTTAGACAATTTATTGTCAGTCCCCAACAAAGAGTTTAATTGACAATGTGATCTATCAGTGTAAAGTTTTTCTATTTTATCCCTCAAATTAACCGACGGCACTCACCGTATGATACAAGGAAATGAAGACATTTCTTTTCTCTACGAGTTGATATAAAAATTATAAAATTATCTCTAATGGTTCGTGAGATATGAATGCCGCAAGGTGCGCGAGGTAAATGCAAGTTATATTAGCGATAGCCGGAGCGCAACTAGCGCGTGTGAACGATGTCTTATATTTCGCTTGCCGCTTCTTTATTCCTGTCCGCGCATAGACATATGATACATGGAAATGAAGACAATTCTTTTCTCTACAAGTTGATATAAAAATTATAAAATTATCTCTAATGGTTCGTGAGGTATGAGTGCCGCAAGGTGCGCGAGTTAAATACAAGTTCAATTAGCGAACGCCGGAGCGCAAGTAGAGCGCGCACCGCTTCTTCATTTCTGTGCGCGCATAGACAAATGATACATGGAAATAAAGACAATTCTTTTCTCTACAAGTTGACATAAAAATTATAAAAGTATCTCAAATGGTTCGTGAGATATGTCTGTTGATGATTGATGAGTTACGCATTTTGCAAATATACAGTTATCAAATGCATTCAGGGTTGACAATATTCAAAGGTCCGTAACTCAATGTAAATAAAAAATCAGAATTTTCTTTTCATTTTTAAAAAAATCTATAGACTTTTGGCTTTCATATGATACATAGAACAATGTGTTATCTTACGTCGTTTATTTGCTACGATGTTTTAAACATACCCACCGAAACACCACATTTCCAAAATGCAAACTTTGACCTCTGCTCCTGACCGGAAATGACTGTTCGCGAGCGATTTTATTTCTTTATCCTAAAGACCTTGCCAATGTCTAGGTCTCATGCAAAAATCATCAAATTCTATGGTCGGGTTTTTGAGTTATCTGCCCTTGAATATTGCAAAATGTGCAAACTTTGAAGATTTTTATAAAAAAAACTATTTCGATTTTTTAAATTTTGAAACAAACTTGTTATAGGCCAATGTCTCAGCTACATCATGTGTAAGTTTCAACTTTCTAGTATCAGCAGTTGCCGAGTGGTGATTCCTGAAATGTGCCTGGGGTCGGACTTTTGAAAAAAATGCAGAAAATTCAAGATGGCGGCCAAACCACGTGACCTACGAATTTGCCATGATTTCGTTTTTTGCAGCATTTTTGATTGCGCACATTTTAAAAAAAAAATTAGGTCTCTAAGTGCATTTTGAAAAAAAAATCAATGTTAAATTTTCGATTTTGGAATCGAACTGGACCTTTAACGTATGGACCGATTTGGCCCAAAAGCTTATTGTCGCCATTCCTCAACAAGCTCTACCAGCCTGTGAAATTTGGCTTCAATAGCATCAGCCGTTTGGGCTGAATCCTGCTCACAAAATTCTGGGAACAATAAAAATAATAAACACGCCAATAACAATAAGGATTCAGCTTTTCAAGCTGAATCCTTAAATATAGTCGCAAAGCGACGACAAACGGATTCAGCGATGTATGGTGATGATATGTATGACAAATATATGCAATACATGTATGTATGAAGTCAATAGTTCGTTCAGACGAATTTTAAAAGTCACGATTTCAGTATTACCAAGGCCAAAAAGACTCTGTCAATTGCAAACGTAAATGTCATATTGAACTAGGACTGCCGCGGCTTTTGACCATTTCGAGCTCCTTGGTGTGTTGTTTTAGGTCGAAAATACGATGTCTAGCGAGGCTAGCGCTGTTCTGAGTTCAGAGAACGTTGTAGCGACGTCTTCCAGTGTCCCGTGGCCGTATGCACGGATTTAGTGACCAAAATCGAATGTAGATGACTGGACAGCGTGTTTGCATGAAATGTCTACAAGCACAAAGTGTAGAACATGCGGCCGGGAGGAAATGCATATTTCAAAGTTCAGGAGGACGACAGGCATTTTGGAAAAGAGAGTTAATCGAGGACGTCACACCCTTGCGAGTGGAATCTGCCGAGCATTTAGGCAGGAATCAGGACAGCCTCCCTTTATCTAATGACCAAGAGCCCAAGAGCCCAAGAGCTGATAGTGGCCGTCATTATGCCCTTTTCAATTAAGGGAAGGTACACTTGCTTGTACCTACCTACGCACCCACCCGTGCCTTTGGTCTTGAAACTAAATCTTGACCACAAAGGCTATCAAAGTGTATGAGACGCACTTAGACAATTTATTGTCAGTCCCCAACAAAGAGTTTAATTGACAATGTGATCTATCAGTGTAAAGTTTTTCTATTTTATCCCTCAAATTAACCGACGGCACTCACCGTATGATACAAGGAAATGAAGACATTTCTTTTCTCTACGAGTTGATATAAAAATTATAAAATTATCTCTAATGGTTCGTGAGATATGAATGCCGCAAGGTGCGCGAGGTAAATGCAAGTTATATTAGCGATAGCCGGAGCGCAACTAGCGCGTGTGAACGATGTCTTATATTTCGCTTGCCGCTTCTTTATTCCTGTCCGCGCATAGACATATGATACATGGAAATGAAGACAATTCTTTTCTCTACAAGTTGATATAAAAATTATAAAATTATCTCTAATGGTTCGTGAGGTATGAGTGCCGCAAGGTGCGCGAGTTAAATACAAGTTCAATTAGCGAACGCCGGAGCGCAAGTAGAGCGCGCACCGCTTCTTCATTTCTGTGCGCGCATAGACAAATGATACATGGAAATAAAGACAATTCTTTTCTCTACAAGTTGACATAAAAATTATAAAAGTATCTCAAATGGTTCGTGAGATATGTCTGTTGATGATTGATGAGTTACGCATTTTGCAAATATACAGTTATCAAATGCATTCAGGGTTGACAATATTCAAAGGTCCGTAACTCAATGTAAATAAAAAATCAGAATTTTCTTTTCATTTTTAAAAAAATCTATAGACTTTTGGCTTTCATATGATACATAGAACAATGTGTTATCTTACGTCGTTTATTTGCTACGATGTTTTAAACATACCCACCGAAACACCACATTTCCAAAATGCAAACTTTGACCTCTGCTCCTGACCGGAAATGACTGTTCGCGAGCGATTTTATTTCTTTATCCTAAAGACCTTGCCAATGTCTAGGTCTCATGCAAAAATCATCAAATTCTATGGTCGGGTTTTTGAGTTATCTGCCCTTGAATATTGCAAAATGTGCAAACTTTGAAGATTTTTATAAAAAAAACTATTTCGATTTTTTAAATTTTGAAACAAACTTGTTATAGGCCAATGTCTCAGCTACATCATGTGTAAGTTTCAACTTTCTAGTATCAGCAGTTGCCGAGTGGTGATTCCTGAAATGTGCCTGGGGTCGGACTTTTGAAAAAAATGCAGAAAATTCAAGATGGCGGCCAAACCACGTGACCTACGAATTTGCCATGATTTCGTTTTTTGCAGCATTTTTGATTGCGCACATTTTAAAAAAAAAATTAGGTCTCTAAGTGCATTTTGAAAAAAAAATCAATGTTAAATTTTCGATTTTGGAATCGAACTGGACCTTTAATGTATGGACCGATTTGGCCCAAAAGCTTATTGTCGCCATTCCTCAACAAGCTCTACCAGCCTGTGAAATTTGGCTTCAATAGCATCAGCCGTTTGGGCTGAATCCTGCTCACAAAATTCTGGGAACAATAAAAATAATAAACACGCCAATAACAATAAGGATTCAGCTTTTCAAGCTGAATCCTTAAATATAGTCGCAAAGCGACGACAAACGGATTCAGCGATGTATGGTGATGATATGTATGACAAATATATGCAATACATGTATGTATGAAGTCAATAGTTCGTTCAGACGAATTTTAAAAGTCACGATTTCAGTATTACCAAGGCCAAAAAGACTCTGTCAATTGCAAACGTAAATGTCATATTGAACTAGGACTGCCGCGGCTTTTGACCATTTCGAGCTCCTTGGTGTGTTGTTTTAGGTCGAAAATACGATGTCTAGCGAGGCTAGCGCTGTTCTGAGTTCAGAGAACGTTGTAGCGACGTCTTCCAGTGTCCCGTGGCCGTATGCACGGATTTAGTGACCAAAATCGAATGTAGATGACTGGACAGCGTGTTTGCATGAAATGTCTACAAGCACAAAGTGTAGAACATGCGGCCGGGAGGAAATGCATATTTCAAAGTTCAGGAGGACGACAGGCATTTTGGAAAAGAGAGTTAATCGAGGACGTCACACCCTTGCGAGTGGAATCTGCCGAGCATTTAGGCAGGAATCAGGACAGCCTCCCTTTATCTAATGACCAAGAGCCCAAGAGCCCAAGAGCTGATAGTGGCCGTCATTATGCCCTTTTCAATTAAGGGAAGGTACACTTGCTTGTACCTACCTACGCACCCACCCGTGCCTTTGGTCTTGAAACTAAATCTTGACCACAAAGGCTATCAAAGTGTATGAGACGCACTTAGACAATTTATTGTCAGTCCCCAACAAAGAGTTTAATTGACAATGTGATCTATCAGTGTAAAGTTTTTCTATTTTATCCCTCAAATTAACCGACGGCACTCACCGTATGATACAAGGAAATGAAGACATTTCTTTTCTCTACGAGTTGATATAAAAATTATAAAATTATCTCTAATGGTTCGTGAGATATGAATGCCGCAAGGTGCGCGAGGTAAATGCAAGTTATATTAGCGATAGCCGGAGCGCAACTAGCGCGTGTGAACGATGTCTTATATTTCGCTTGCCGCTTCTTTATTCCTGTCCGCGCATAGACATATGATACATGGAAATGAAGACAATTCTTTTCTCTACAAGTTGATATAAAAATTATAAAATTATCTCTAATGGTTCGTGAGGTATGAGTGCCGCAAGGTGCGCGAGTTAAATACAAGTTCAATTAGCGAACGCCGGAGCGCAAGTAGAGCGCGCACCGCTTCTTCATTTCTGTGCGCGCATAGACAAATGATACATGGAAATAAAGACAATTCTTTTCTCTACAAGTTGACATAAAAATTATAAAAGTATCTCAAATGGTTCGTGAGATATGTCTGTTGATGATTGATGAGTTACGCATTTTGCAAATATACAGTTATCAAATGCATTCAGGGTTGACAATATTCAAAGGTCCGTAACTCAATGTAAATAAAAAATCAGAATTTTCTTTTCATTTTTAAAAAAATCTATAGACTTTTGGCTTTCATATGATACATAGAACAATGTGTTATCTTACGTCGTTTATTTGCTACGATGTTTTAAACATACCCACCGAAACACCACATTTCCAAAATGCAAACTTTGACCTCTGCTCCTGACCGGAAATGACTGTTCGCGAGCGATTTTATTTCTTTATCCTAAAGACCTTGCCAATGTCTAGGTCTCATGCAAAAATCATCAAATTCTATGGTCGGGTTTTTGAGTTATCTGCCCTTGAATATTGCAAAATGTGCAAACTTTGAAGATTTTTATAAAAAAAACTATTTCGATTTTTTAAATTTTGAAACAAACTTGTTATAGGCCAATGTCTCAGCTACATCATGTGTAAGTTTCAACTTTCTAGTATCAGCAGTTGCCGAGTGGTGATTCCTGAAATGTGCCTGGGGTCGGACTTTTGAAAAAAATGCAGAAAATTCAAGATGGCGGCCAAACCACGTGACCTACGAATTTGCCATGATTTCGTTTTTTGCAGCATTTTTGATTGCGCACATTTTAAAAAAAAAATTAGGTCTCTAAGTGCATTTTGAAAAAAAAATCAATGTTAAATTTTCGATTTTGGAATCGAACTGGACCTTTAATGTATGGACCGATTTGGCCCAAAAGCTTATTGTCGCCATTCCTCAACAAGCTCTACCAGCCTGTGAAATTTGGCTTCAATAGCATCAGCCGTTTGGGCTGAATCCTGCTCACAATATTCTGGGAACAATAAAAATAAATATAGTCGCAAAGCGACGACAAACGGATTCAGCGATGTATGGTGATGATATGTATGACAAATATATGCAATACATGTATGTATGAAGTCAATAGTTCGTTCAGACGAATTTTAAAAGTCACGATTTCAGTATTACCAAGGCCAAAAAGACTCTGTCAATTGCAAACGTAAATGTCATATTGAACTAGGACTGCCGCGGCTTTTGACCATTTCGAGCTCCTTGGTGTGTTGTTTTAGGTCGAAAATACGATGTCTAGCGAGGCTAGCGCTGTTCTGAGTTCAGAGAACGTTGTAGCGACGTCTTCCAGTGTCCCGTGGCCGTATGCACGGATTTAGTGACCAAAATCGAATGTAGATGACTGGACAGCGTGTTTGCATGAAATGTCTACAAGCACAAAGTGTAGAACATGCGGCCGGGAGGAAATGCATATTTCAAAGTTCAGGAGGACGACAGGCATTTTGGAAAAGAGAGTTAATCGAGGACGTCACACCCTTGCGAGTGGAATCTGCCGAGCATTTAGGCAGGAATCAGGACAGCCTCCCTTTATCTAATGACCAAGAGCCCAAGAGCCCAAGAGCTGATAGTGGCCGTCATTATGCCCTTTTCAATTAAGGGAAGGTACACTTGCTTGTACCTACCTACGCACCCACCCGTGCCTTTGGTCTTGAAACTAAATCTTGACCACAAAGGCTATCAAAGTGTATGAGACGCACTTAGACAATTTATTGTCAGTCCCCAACAAAGAGTTTAATTGACAATGTGATCTATCAGTGTAAAGTTTTTCTATTTTATCCCTCAAATTAACCGACGGCACTCACCGTATGATACAAGGAAATGAAGACATTTCTTTTCTCTACGAGTTGATATAAAAATTATAAAATTATCTCTAATGGTTCGTGAGATATGAATGCCGCAAGGTGCGCGAGGTAAATGCAAGTTATATTAGCGATAGCCGGAGCGCAACTAGCGCGTGTGAACGATGTCTTATATTTCGCTTGCCGCTTCTTTATTCCTGTCCGCGCATAGACATATGATACATGGAAATGAAGACAATTCTTTTCTCTACAAGTTGATATAAAAATTATAAAATTATCTCTAATGGTTCGTGAGGTATGAGTGCCGCAAGGTGCGCGAGTTAAATACAAGTTCAATTAGCGAACGCCGGAGCGCAAGTAGAGCGCGCACCGCTTCTTCATTTCTGTGCGCGCATAGACAAATGATACATGGAAATAAAGACAATTCTTTTCTCTACAAGTTGACATAAAAATTATAAAAGTATCTCAAATGGTTCGTGAGATATGTCTGTTGATGATTGATGAGTTACGCATTTTGCAAATATACAGTTATCAAATGCATTCAGGGTTGACAATATTCAAAGGTCCGTAACTCAATGTAAATAAAAAATCAGAATTTTCTTTTCATTTTTAAAAAAATCTATAGACTTTTGGCTTTCATATGATACATAGAACAATGTGTTATCTTACGTCGTTTATTTGCTACGATGTTTTAAACATACCCACCGAAACACCACATTTCCAAAATGCAAACTTTGACCTCTGCTCCTGACCGGAAATGACTGTTCGCGAGCGATTTTATTTCTTTATCCTAAAGACCTTGCCAATGTCTAGGTCTCATGCAAAAATCATCAAATTCTATGGTCGGGTTTTTGAGTTATCTGCCCTTGAATATTGCAAAATGTGCAAACTTTGAAGATTTTTATAAAAAAAACTATTTCGATTTTTTAAATTTTGAAACAAACTTGTTATAGGCCAATGTCTCAGCTACATCATGTGTAAGTTTCAACTTTCTAGTATCAGCAGTTGCCGAGTGGTGATTCCTGAAATGTGCCTGGGGTCGGACTTTTGAAAAAAATGCAGAAAATTCAAGATGGCGGCCAAACCACGTGACCTACGAATTTGCCATGATTTCGTTTTTTGCAGCATTTTTGATTGCGCACATTTTAAAAAAAAAATTAGGTCTCTAAGTGCATTTTGAAAAAAAAATCAATGTTAAATTTTCGATTTTGGAATCGAACTGGACCTTTAATGTATGGACCGATTTGGCCCAAAAGCTTATTGTCGCCATTCCTCAACAAGCTCTACCAGCCTGTGAAATTTGGCTTCAATAGCATCAGCCGTTTGGGCTGAATCCTGCTCACAAAATTCTGGGAACAATAAAAATAATAAACACGCCAATAACAATAAGGATTCAGCTTTTCAAGCTGAATCCTTAAATATAGTCGCAAAGCGACGACAAACGGATTCAGCGATGTATGGTGATGATATGTATGACAAATATATGCAATACATGTATGTATGAAGTCAATAGTTCGTTCAGACGAATTTTAAAAGTCACGATTTCAGTATTACCAAGGCCAAAAAGACTCTGTCAATTGCAAACGTAAATGTCATATTGAACTAGGACTGCCGCGGCTTTTGACCATTTCGAGCTCCTTGGTGTGTTGTTTTAGGTCGAAAATACGATGTCTAGCGAGGCTAGCGCTGTTCTGAGTTCAGAGAACGTTGTAGCGACGTCTTCCAGTGTCCCGTGGCCGTATGCACGGATTTAGTGACCAAAATCGAATGTAGATGACTGGACAGCGTGTTTGCATGAAATGTCTACAAGCACAAAGTGTAGAACATGCGGCCGGGAGGAAATGCATATTTCAAAGTTCAGGAGGACGACAGGCATTTTGGAAAAGAGAGTTAATCGAGGACGTCACACCCTTGCGAGTGGAATCTGCCGAGCATTTAGGCAGGAATCAGGACAGCCTCCCTTTATCTAATGACCAAGAGCCCAAGAGCCCAAGAGCTGATAGTGGCCGTCATTATGCCCTTTTCAATTAAGGGAAGGTACACTTGCTTGTACCTACCTACGCACCCACCCGTGCCTTTGGTCTTGAAACTAAATCTTGACCACAAAGGCTATCAAAGTGTATGAGACGCACTTAGACAATTTATTGTCAGTCCCCAACAAAGAGTTTAATTGACAATGTGATCTATCAGTGTAAAGTTTTTCTATTTTATCCCTCAAATTAACCGACGGCACTCACCGTATGATACAAGGAAATGAAGACATTTCTTTTCTCTACGAGTTGATATAAAAATTATAAAATTATCTCTAATGGTTCGTGAGATATGAATGCCGCAAGGTGCGCGAGGTAAATGCAAGTTATATTAGCGATAGCCGGAGCGCAACTAGCGCGTGTGAACGATGTCTTATATTTCGCTTGCCGCTTCTTTATTCCTGTCCGCGCATAGACATATGATACATGGAAATGAAGACAATTCTTTTCTCTACAAGTTGATATAAAAATTATAAAATTATCTCTAATGGTTCGTGAGGTATGAGTGCCGCAAGGTGCGCGAGTTAAATACAAGTTCAATTAGCGAACGCCGGAGCGCAAGTAGAGCGCGCACCGCTTCTTCATTTCTGTGCGCGCATAGACAAATGATACATGGAAATAAAGACAATTCTTTTCTCTACAAGTTGACATAAAAATTATAAAAGTATCTCAAATGGTTCGTGAGATATGTCTGTTGATGATTGATGAGTTACGCATTTTGCAAATATACAGTTATCAAATGCATTCAGGGTTGACAATATTCAAAGGTCCGTAACTCAATGTAAATAAAAAATCAGAATTTTCTTTTCATTTTTAAAAAAATCTATAGACTTTTGGCTTTCATATGATACATAGAACAATGTGTTATCTTACGTCGTTTATTTGCTACGATGTTTTAAACATACCCACCGAAACACCACATTTCCAAAATGCAAACTTTGACCTCTGCTCCTGACCGGAAATGACTGTTCGCGAGCGATTTTATTTCTTTATCCTAAAGACCTTGCCAATGTCTAGGTCTCATGCAAAAATCATCAAATTCTATGGTCGGGTTTTTGAGTTATCTGCCCTTGAATATTGCAAAATGTGCAAACTTTGAAGATTTTTATAAAAAAAACTATTTCGATTTTTTAAATTTTGAAACAAACTTGTTATAGGCCAATGTCTCAGCTACATCATGTGTAAGTTTCAACTTTCTAGTATCAGCAGTTGCCGAGTGGTGATTCCTGAAATGTGCCTGGGGTCGGACTTTTGAAAAAAATGCAGAAAATTCAAGATGGCGGCCAAACCACGTGACCTACGAATTTGCCATGATTTCGTTTTTTGCAGCATTTTTGATTGCGCACATTTTAAAAAAAAAATTAGGTCTCTAAGTGCATTTTGAAAAAAAAATCAATGTTAAATTTTCGATTTTGGAATCGAACTGGACCTTTAATGTATGGACCGATTTGGCCCAAAAGCTTATTGTCGCCATTCCTCAACAAGCTCTACCAGCCTGTGAAATTTGGCTTCAATAGCATCAGCCGTTTGGGCTGAATCCTGCTCACAAAATTCTGGGAACAATAAAAATAAATATAGTCGCAAAGCGACGACAAACGGATTCAGCGATGTATGGTGATGATATGTATGACAAATATATGCAATACATGTATGTATGAAGTCAATAGTTCGTTCAGACGAATTTTAAAAGTCACGATTTCAGTATTACCAAGGCCAAAAAGACTCTGTCAATTGCAAACGTAAATGTCATATTGAACTAGGACTGCCGCGGCTTTTGACCATTTCGAGCTCCTTGGTGTGTTGTTTTAGGTCGAAAATACGATGTCTAGCGAGGCTAGCGCTGTTCTGAGTTCAGAGAACGTTGTAGCGACGTCTTCCAGTGTCCCGTGGCCGTATGCACGGATTTAGTGACCAAAATCGAATGTAGATGACTGGACAGCGTGTTTGCATGAAATGTCTACAAGCACAAAGTGTAGAACATGCGGCCGGGAGGAAATGCATATTTCAAAGTTCAGGAGGACGACAGGCATTTTGGAAAAGAGAGTTAATCGAGGACGTCACACCCTTGCGAGTGGAATCTGCCGAGCATTTAGGCAGGAATCAGGACAGCCTCCCTTTATCTAATGACCAAGAGCCCAAGAGCCCAAGAGCTGATAGTGGCCGTCATTATGCCCTTTTCAATTAAGGGAAGGTACACTTGCTTGTACCTACCTACGCACCCACCCGTGCCTTTGGTCTTGAAACTAAATCTTGACCACAAAGGCTATCAAAGTGTATGAGACGCACTTAGACAATTTATTGTCAGTCCCCAACAAAGAGTTTAATTGACAATGTGATCTATCAGTGTAAAGTTTTTCTATTTTATCCCTCAAATTAACCGACGGCACTCACCGTATGATACAAGGAAATGAAGACATTTCTTTTCTCTACGAGTTGATATAAAAATTATAAAATTATCTCTAATGGTTCGTGAGATATGAATGCCGCAAGGTGCGCGAGGTAAATGCAAGTTATATTAGCGATAGCCGGAGCGCAACTAGCGCGTGTGAACGATGTCTTATATTTCGCTTGCCGCTTCTTTATTCCTGTCCGCGCATAGACATATGATACATGGAAATGAAGACAATTCTTTTCTCTACAAGTTGATATAAAAATTATAAAATTATCTCTAATGGTTCGTGAGGTATGAGTGCCGCAAGGTGCGCGAGTTAAATACAAGTTCAATTAGCGAACGCCGGAGCGCAAGTAGAGCGCGCACCGCTTCTTCATTTCTGTGCGCGCATAGACAAATGATACATGGAAATAAAGACAATTCTTTTCTCTACAAGTTGACATAAAAATTATAAAAGTATCTCAAATGGTTCGTGAGATATGTCTGTTGATGATTGATGAGTTACGCATTTTGCAAATATACAGTTATCAAATGCATTCAGGGTTGACAATATTCAAAGGTCCGTAACTCAATGTAAATAAAAAATCAGAATTTTCTTTTCATTTTTAAAAAAATCTATAGACTTTTGGCTTTCATATGATACATAGAACAATGTGTTATCTTACGTCGTTTATTTGCTACGATGTTTTAAACATACCCACCGAAACACCACATTTCCAAAATGCAAACTTTGACCTCTGCTCCTGACCGGAAATGACTGTTCGCGAGCGATTTTATTTCTTTATCCTAAAGACCTTGCCAATGTCTAGGTCTCATGCAAAAATCATCAAATTCTATGGTCGGGTTTTTGAGTTATCTGCCCTTGAATATTGCAAAATGTGCAAACTTTGAAGATTTTTATAAAAAAAACTATTTCGATTTTTTAAATTTTGAAACAAACTTGTTATAGGCCAATGTCTCAGCTACATCATGTGTAAGTTTCAACTTTCTAGTATCAGCAGTTGCCGAGTGGTGATTCCTGAAATGTGCCTGGGGTCGGACTTTTGAAAAAAATGCAGAAAATTCAAGATGGCGGCCAAACCACGTGACCTACGAATTTGCCATGATTTCGTTTTTTGCAGCATTTTTGATTGCGCACATTTTAAAAAAAAAATTAGGTCTCTAAGTGCATTTTGAAAAAAAAATCAATGTTAAATTTTCGATTTTGGAATCGAACTGGACCTTTAATGTATGGACCGATTTGGCCCAAAAGCTTATTGTCGCCATTCCTCAACAAGCTCTACCAGCCTGTGAAATTTGGCTTCAATAGCATCAGCCGTTTGGGCTGAATCCTGCTCACAAAATTCTGGGAACAATAAAAATAAATATAGTCGCAAAGCGACGACAAACGGATTCAGCGATGTATGGTGATGATATGTATGACAAATATATGCAATACATGTATGTATGAAGTCAATAGTTCGTTCAGACGAATTTTAAAAGTCACGATTTCAGTATTACCAAGGCCAAAAAGACTCTGTCAATTGCAAACGTAAATGTCATATTGAACTAGGACTGCCGCGGCAGTACTTAGCTCTTCAAGACATCCTGTTTGACCTTCACAGAGTGTTTGACCTTCACATGACGTATTTTTCTGAGATTTAAAAAGTAACTAAAACATTATCAAAATGACCAGATTTCACTTGATACTCAACGTTAAGGCCTGTGTTTGTGTATGTACTTTGATTTTAGCACTAAGACTTTGAAATTCACGAAGGCAAAACAAACAATCTCGCATCCGAGAATGAATTCATTGTATGGAGGGGTGCTTTTCAGCGTTTTGAGCTGTTTGATGTGTTGTTTGAGGTCAGAGCGTGCTTTTGACCATTTCGAGCTCCTTGGTGTGTTGTTTTAGGTCGAAAATACGATGTCTAGCGAGGCTAGCGCTGTTCTGAGTTCAGAGAACGTTGTAGCGACGTCTTCCGGTGTCCCGTGGCCGTATGCACGGATTTAGTGACCAAAATCGAATGTAGATGACTGGACAGCGTGTTTGCATGAAATGTCTACAAGCACAAAGTGTAGAGCATGCGGCCGGGAGGAAATGCATATTTCAAAGTTCAGGAGGACGACAGGCATTTTGGAAAAGAGAGTTAATCGAGGACGTCACACCCTGGCGAGTGGAATCTGCCGAGCATTTAGGCAGGAATCAGGACGGCCTCCCTTTATCTAATGACCAAGAGCTGATAGTGGCCGTCATTATGCCCTTTTCAATTAAGGGAAGGTACACTTGCTTGTACCTACCTACGCACCCACCCGTGCCTTTGGTCTTGAAACTAAATCTTGACCACAAAGGCTATCAAAGTGTATGAGACGCACTTAGACAATTTATTGCCAGTCCCAACAAAGAGTTTAATTGACAATGTGATCTATCAGTGTAAAGTTTTTCTATTTTTTCCCCAAAATTAACCGACGGCACTCACCGTGCAGCATTCCTATCTGCCGAACCATTAGAGACATTTCAAAATTGATTTTACCATTGTTAAGAGGAGAGATTTGTCTTTATTTGCATACATTATTTCTTTATGAGCATGGAAAAGTAAAGAAACGGTGAGCGATGCGACATCTGCCGCAAATATGAAGCTTTATCTAAAAAAATTAGATAATTTAGCTTAGGAGTCATTTACTGTGAACAATTTTATAATGAAGTACTACACAAAAGGTTTTTGTCTTCAACAAGCGTAGCCATCGATGTATAGTATGTTTTCCTAGTGTTTTATTGCCAATGAAGTACAATTTTTCAATCATTCTTATATGAGAATCATTCAAAACGCAAATAGGATTGACCACATTTAAATGCTCCGAATTTCAATGTTAATGTTTAATCTAATTTTGCTGAGATTTATCGCAGATTGTATGATTTTTTGGCTTTCTAATGATATATGGAACAATGATTTGTCTCCTGTCACTGATGAGTAACGACTTTTTTAACATACCTTTATCCTAAGCATTCAAAACGAAAGCAGAATTGACAATATTCATAGGGCCGTAACTCAATGTAAAACAACTAAAGGAATTTACTGTCAAATTTTAAAAAATTCTATAGACTTTTGGCTTTCATATGATGTATAGAACAAAGAGTTATCGTACGCCTTTGATTCGCTACGATATTTCAAACATACCCACCAAAACACCACATTTCCAAAATGCAAACTTTGACCTCTGCTCCTGACCGGAAATGACTGTTCGCGAGCGATTTTATTTCTTTATCCTAAAGACCTTGCCAATGTCTAGGTCTCATGCAAAAATCATCAAATTCTATGGTCGGGTTTTTGAGTTATCTGCCCTTGAATATTGCAAAATGTGCAAACTTTGAAGATTTTTATAAAAAAAACTATTTCGATTTTTTAAATTTTGAAACAAACTTGTTATAGGCCAATGTCTCAGCTACATTATGTGTAAGTTTCAGCTTTCTAGTATCAGCAGTTGCCGAGTGGTGATTCCTGAAAGGTGCCTGGGGTCGGACTTTTGAAAAAAATGCAGAAAATTCAAGATGGCGGCCAAACCACGTGACCTACGAATTTGCCATGATTTCGTTTTTTGCAGCATTTTTGATTGCGCATCTTTTAAAAAAAAAATTAGGTCTCTAAGTGCATTTTGAAAAAAAAGTCAATGTTAAATTTTCGATTTTGGAATCGAACTGGACCTTTAATGCACTGGTCGATTCGGCCCAAAAGCTTCGCATGTCTATTCCTCAACAAGGTCTACCAGCCTGTGAAATTTGGCTTCAATAGCATTAGCCGTTTGGTCTGAATCCTGTTCACAAAAATCGTGGAAAAATAAAAATAAACACGCCAATAACAATAAGGATTCAGCTTTTCAAGCTGAATCCTTAATAAACACGCCAATAACAATAAGGATTCAGCTTTTCAAGCTGAATCCTTAAATATAGTCGCAAAGCGACGACAAACGGATTCAGCGATGTATGGTGATGATATGTATGACAAATATATGCAATACATGTATGTATGAAGTCAATAGTTCGTTCAGACGAATTTTAAAAGTCACGATTTCAGTATTACCAAGGCCAAAAAGACTCTGTCAATTGCAAACGTAAATGTCATATTGAACTAGGACTGCCGCGGCTTTTGACCATTTCGAGCTCCTTGGTGTGTTGTTTTAGGTCGAAAATACGATGTCTAGCGAGGCTAGCGCTGTTCTGAGTTCAGAGAACGTTGTAGCGACGTCTTCCAGTGTCCCGTGGCCGTATGCACGGATTTAGTGACCAAAATCGAATGTAGATGACTGGACAGCGTGTTTGCATGAAATGTCTACAAGCACAAAGTGTAGAACATGCGGCCGGGAGGAAATGCATATTTCAAAGTTCAGGAGGACGACAGGCATTTTGGAAAAGAGAGTTAATCGAGGACGTCACACCCTTGCGAGTGGAATCTGCCGAGCATTTAGGCAGGAATCAGGACAGCCTCCCTTTATCTAATGACCAAGAGCCCAAGAGCCCAAGAGCTGATAGTGGCCGTCATTATGCCCTTTTCAATTAAGGGAAGGTACACTTGCTTGTACCTACCTACGCACCCACCCGTGCCTTTGGTCTTGAAACTAAATCTTGACCACAAAGGCTATCAAAGTGTATGAGACGCACTTAGACAATTTATTGTCAGTCCCCAACAAAGAGTTTAATTGACAATGTGATCTATCAGTGTAAAGTTTTTCTATTTTATCCCTCAAATTAACCGACGGCACTCACCGTATGATACAAGGAAATGAAGACATTTCTTTTCTCTACGAGTTGATATAAAAATTATAAAATTATCTCTAATGGTTCGTGAGATATGAATGCCGCAAGGTGCGCGAGGTAAATGCAAGTTATATTAGCGATAGCCGGAGCGCAACTAGCGCGTGTGAACGATGTCTTATATTTCGCTTGCCGCTTCTTTATTCCTGTCCGCGCATAGACATATGATACATGGAAATGAAGACAATTCTTTTCTCTACAAGTTGATATAAAAATTATAAAATTATCTCTAATGGTTCGTGAGGTATGAGTGCCGCAAGGTGCGCGAGTTAAATACAAGTTCAATTAGCGAACGCCGGAGCGCAAGTAGAGCGCGCACCGCTTCTTCATTTCTGTGCGCGCATAGACAAATGATACATGGAAATAAAGACAATTCTTTTCTCTACAAGTTGACATAAAAATTATAAAAGTATCTCAAATGGTTCGTGAGATATGTCTGTTGATGATTGATGAGTTACGCATTTTGCAAATATACAGTTATCAAATGCATTCAGGGTTGACAATATTCAAAGGTCCGTAACTCAATGTAAATAAAAAATCAGAATTTTCTTTTCATTTTTAAAAAAATCTATAGACTTTTGGCTTTCATATGATACATAGAACAATGTGTTATCTTACGTCGTTTATTTGCTACGATGTTTTAAACATACCCACCGAAACACCACATTTCCAAAATGCAAACTTTGACCTCTGCTCCTGACCGGAAATGACTGTTCGCGAGCGATTTTATTTCTTTATCCTAAAGACCTTGCCAATGTCTAGGTCTCATGCAAAAATCATCAAATTCTATGGTCGGGTTTTTGAGTTATCTGCCCTTGAATATTGCAAAATGTGCAAACTTTGAAGATTTTTATAAAAAAAACTATTTCGATTTTTTAAATTTTGAAACAAACTTGTTATAGGCCAATGTCTCAGCTACATCATGTGTAAGTTTCAACTTTCTAGTATCAGCAGTTGCCGAGTGGTGATTCCTGAAATGTGCCTGGGGTCGGACTTTTGAAAAAAATGCAGAAAATTCAAGATGGCGGCCAAACCACGTGACCTACGAATTTGCCATGATTTCGTTTTTTGCAGCATTTTTGATTGCGCACATTTTAAAAAAAAAATTAGGTCTCTAAGTGCATTTTAAAAAAAATCAATGTTAAATTTTCGATTTTGGAATCGAACTGGACCTTTAATGTATGGACCGATTTGGCCCAAAAGCTTATTGTCGCCATTCCTCAACAAGCTCTACCAGCCTGTGAAATTTGGCTTCAATAGCATCAGCCGTTTGGGCTGAATCCTGCTCACAAAATTCTGGGAACAATAAAAATAATAAACACGCCAATAACAATAAGGATTCAGCTTTTCAAGCTGAATCCTTAAATATAGTCGCAAAGCGACGACAAACGGATTCAGCGATGTATGGTGATGATATGTATGACAAATATATGCAATACATGTATGTATGAAGTCAATAGTTCGTTCAGACGAATTTTAAAAGTCACGATTTCAGTATTACCAAGGCCAAAAAGACTCTGTCAATTGCAAACGTAAATGTCATATTGAACTAGGACTGCCGCGGCTTTTGACCATTTCGAGCTCCTTGGTGTGTTGTTTTAGGTCGAAAATACGATGTCTAGCGAGGCTAGCGCTGTTCTGAGTTCAGAGAACGTTGTAGCGACGTCTTCCAGTGTCCCGTGGCCGTATGCACGGATTTAGTGACCAAAATCGAATGTAGATGACTGGACAGCGTGTTTGCATGAAATGTCTACAAGCACAAAGTGTAGAACATGCGGCCGGGAGGAAATGCATATTTCAAAGTTCAGGAGGACGACAGGCATTTTGGAAAAGAGAGTTAATCGAGGACGTCACACCCTTGCGAGTGGAATCTGCCGAGCATTTAGGCAGGAATCAGGACAGCCTCCCTTTATCTAATGACCAAGAGCCCAAGAGCCCAAGAGCTGATAGTGGCCGTCATTATGCCCTTTTCAATTAAGGGAAGGTACACTTGCTTGTACCTACCTACGCACCCACCCGTGCCTTTGGTCTTGAAACTAAATCTTGACCACAAAGGCTATCAAAGTGTATGAGACGCACTTAGACAATTTATTGTCAGTCCCCAACAAAGAGTTTAATTGACAATGTGATCTATCAGTGTAAAGTTTTTCTATTTTATCCCTCAAATTAACCGACGGCACTCACCGTATGATACAAGGAAATGAAGACATTTCTTTTCTCTACGAGTTGATATAAAAATTATAAAATTATCTCTAATGGTTCGTGAGATATGAATGCCGCAAGGTGCGCGAGGTAAATGCAAGTTATATTAGCGATAGCCGGAGCGCAACTAGCGCGTGTGAACGATGTCTTATATTTCGCTTGCCGCTTCTTTATTCCTGTCCGCGCATAGACATATGATACATGGAAATGAAGACAATTCTTTTCTCTACAAGTTGATATAAAAATTATAAAATTATCTCTAATGGTTCGTGAGGTATGAGTGCCGCAAGGTGCGCGAGTTAAATACAAGTTCAATTAGCGAACGCCGGAGCGCAAGTAGAGCGCGCACCGCTTCTTCATTTCTGTGCGCGCATAGACAAATGATACATGGAAATAAAGACAATTCTTTTCTCTACAAGTTGACATAAAAATTATAAAAGTATCTCAAATGGTTCGTGAGATATGTCTGTTGATGATTGATGAGTTACGCATTTTGCAAATATACAGTTATCAAATGCATTCAGGGTTGACAATATTCAAAGGTCCGTAACTCAATGTAAATAAAAAATCAGAATTTTCTTTTCATTTTTAAAAAAATCTATAGACTTTTGGCTTTCATATGATACATAGAACAATGTGTTATCTTACGTCGTTTATTTGCTACGATGTTTTAAACATACCCACCGAAACACCACATTTCCAAAATGCAAACTTTGACCTCTGCTCCTGACCGGAAATGACTGTTCGCGAGCGATTTTATTTCTTTATCCTAAAGACCTTGCCAATGTCTAGGTCTCATGCAAAAATCATCAAATTCTATGGTCGGGTTTTTGAGTTATCTGCCCTTGAATATTGCAAAATGTGCAAACTTTGAAGATTTTTATAAAAAAAACTATTTCGATTTTTTAAATTTTGAAACAAACTTGTTATAGGCCAATGTCTCAGCTACATCATGTGTAAGTTTCAACTTTCTAGTATCAGCAGTTGCCGAGTGGTGATTCCTGAAATGTGCCTGGGGTCGGACTTTTGAAAAAAATGCAGAAAATTCAAGATGGCGGCCAAACCACGTGACCTACGAATTTGCCATGATTTCGTTTTTTGCAGCATTTTTGATTGCGCACATTTTAAAAAAAAAATTAGGTCTCTAAGTGCATTTTAAAAAAAATCAATGTTAAATTTTCGATTTTGGAATCGAACTGGACCTTTAATGTATGGACCGATTTGGCCCAAAAGCTTATTGTCGCCATTCCTCAACAAGCTCTACCAGCCTGTGAAATTTGGCTTCAATAGCATCAGCCGTTTGGGCTGAATCCTGCTCACAAAATTCTGGGAACAATAAAAATAATAAACACGCCAATAACAATAAGGATTCAGCTTTTCAAGCTGAATCCTTAAATATAGTCGCAAAGCGACGACAAACGGATTCAGCGATGTATGGTGATGATATGTATGACAAATATATGCAATACATGTATGTATGAAGTCAATAGTTCGTTCAGACGAATTTTAAAAGTCACGATTTCAGTATTACCAAGGCCAAAAAGACTCTGTCAATTGCAAACGTAAATGTCATATTGAACTAGGACTGCCGCGGCTTTTGACCATTTCGAGCTCCTTGGTGTGTTGTTTTAGGTCGAAAATACGATGTCTAGCGAGGCTAGCGCTGTTCTGAGTTCAGAGAACGTTGTAGCGACGTCTTCCAGTGTCCCGTGGCCGTATGCACGGATTTAGTGACCAAAATCGAATGTAGATGACTGGACAGCGTGTTTGCATGAAATGTCTACAAGCACAAAGTGTAGAACATGCGGCCGGGAGGAAATGCATATTTCAAAGTTCAGGAGGACGACAGGCATTTTGGAAAAGAGAGTTAATCGAGGACGTCACACCCTTGCGAGTGGAATCTGCCGAGCATTTAGGCAGGAATCAGGACAGCCTCCCTTTATCTAATGACCAAGAGCCCAAGAGCCCAAGAGCTGATAGTGGCCGTCATTATGCCCTTTTCAATTAAGGGAAGGTACACTTGCTTGTACCTACCTACGCACCCACCCGTGCCTTTGGTCTTGAAACTAAATCTTGACCACAAAGGCTATCAAAGTGTATGAGACGCACTTAGACAATTTATTGTCAGTCCCCAACAAAGAGTTTAATTGACAATGTGATCTATCAGTGTAAAGTTTTTCTATTTTATCCCTCAAATTAACCGACGGCACTCACCGTATGATACAAGGAAATGAAGACATTTCTTTTCTCTACGAGTTGATATAAAAATTATAAAATTATCTCTAATGGTTCGTGAGATATGAATGCCGCAAGGTGCGCGAGGTAAATGCAAGTTATATTAGCGATAGCCGGAGCGCAACTAGCGCGTGTGAACGATGTCTTATATTTCGCTTGCCGCTTCTTTATTCCTGTCCGCGCATAGACATATGATACATGGAAATGAAGACAATTCTTTTCTCTACAAGTTGATATAAAAATTATAAAATTATCTCTAATGGTTCGTGAGGTATGAGTGCCGCAAGGTGCGCGAGTTAAATACAAGTTCAATTAGCGAACGCCGGAGCGCAAGTAGAGCGCGCACCGCTTCTTCATTTCTGTGCGCGCATAGACAAATGATACATGGAAATAAAGACAATTCTTTTCTCTACAAGTTGACATAAAAATTATAAAAGTATCTCAAATGGTTCGTGAGATATGTCTGTTGATGATTGATGAGTTACGCATTTTGCAAATATACAGTTATCAAATGCATTCAGGGTTGACAATATTCAAAGGTCCGTAACTCAATGTAAATAAAAAATCAGAATTTTCTTTTCATTTTTAAAAAAATCTATAGACTTTTGGCTTTCATATGATACATAGAACAATGTGTTATCTTACGTCGTTTATTTGCTACGATGTTTTAAACATACCCACCGAAACACCACATTTCCAAAATGCAAACTTTGACCTCTGCTCCTGACCGGAAATGACTGTTCGCGAGCGATTTTATTTCTTTATCCTAAAGACCTTGCCAATGTCTAGGTCTCATGCAAAAATCATCAAATTCTATGGTCGGGTTTTTGAGTTATCTGCCCTTGAATATTGCAAAATGTGCAAACTTTGAAGATTTTTATAAAAAAAACTATTTCGATTTTTTAAATTTTGAAACAAACTTGTTATAGGCCAATGTCTCAGCTACATCATGTGTAAGTTTCAACTTTCTAGTATCAGCAGTTGCCGAGTGGTGATTCCTGAAATGTGCCTGGGGTCGGACTTTTGAAAAAAATGCAGAAAATTCAAGATGGCGGCCAAACCACGTGACCTACGAATTTGCCATGATTTCGTTTTTTGCAGCATTTTTGATTGCGCACATTTTAAAAAAAAAATTAGGTCTCTAAGTGCATTTTAAAAAAAATCAATGTTAAATTTTCGATTTTGGAATCGAACTGGACCTTTAATGTATGGACCGATTTGGCCCAAAAGCTTATTGTCGCCATTCCTCAACAAGCTCTACCAGCCTGTGAAATTTGGCTTCAATAGCATCAGCCGTTTGGGCTGAATCCTGCTCACAAAATTCTGGGAACAATAAAAATAATAAACACGCCAATAACAATAAGGATTCAGCTTTTCAAGCTGAATCCTTAAATATAGTCGCAAAGCGACGACAAACGGATTCAGCGATGTATGGTGATGATATGTATGACAAATATATGCAATACATGTATGTATGAAGTCAATAGTTCGTTCAGACGAATTTTAAAAGTCACGATTTCAGTATTACCAAGGCCAAAAAGACTCTGTCAATTGCAAACGTAAATGTCATATTGAACTAGGACTGCCGCGGCTTTTGACCATTTCGAGCTCCTTGGTGTGTTGTTTTAGGTCGAAAATACGATGTCTAGCGAGGCTAGCGCTGTTCTGAGTTCAGAGAACGTTGTAGCGACGTCTTCCAGTGTCCCGTGGCCGTATGCACGGATTTAGTGACCAAAATCGAATGTAGATGACTGGACAGCGTGTTTGCATGAAATGTCTACAAGCACAAAGTGTAGAACATGCGGCCGGGAGGAAATGCATATTTCAAAGTTCAGGAGGACGACAGGCATTTTGGAAAAGAGAGTTAATCGAGGACGTCACACCCTTGCGAGTGGAATCTGCCGAGCATTTAGGCAGGAATCAGGACAGCCTCCCTTTATCTAATGACCAAGAGCCCAAGAGCCCAAGAGCTGATAGTGGCCGTCATTATGCCCTTTTCAATTAAGGGAAGGTACACTTGCTTGTACCTACCTACGCACCCACCCGTGCCTTTGGTCTTGAAACTAAATCTTGACCACAAAGGCTATCAAAGTGTATGAGACGCACTTAGACAATTTATTGTCAGTCCCCAACAAAGAGTTTAATTGACAATGTGATCTATCAGTGTAAAGTTTTTCTATTTTATCCCTCAAATTAACCGACGGCACTCACCGTATGATACAAGGAAATGAAGACATTTCTTTTCTCTACGAGTTGATATAAAAATTATAAAATTATCTCTAATGGTTCGTGAGATATGAATGCCGCAAGGTGCGCGAGGTAAATGCAAGTTATATTAGCGATAGCCGGAGCGCAACTAGCGCGTGTGAACGATGTCTTATATTTCGCTTGCCGCTTCTTTATTCCTGTCCGCGCATAGACATATGATACATGGAAATGAAGACAATTCTTTTCTCTACAAGTTGATATAAAAATTATAAAATTATCTCTAATGGTTCGTGAGGTATGAGTGCCGCAAGGTGCGCGAGTTAAATACAAGTTCAATTAGCGAACGCCGGAGCGCAAGTAGAGCGCGCACCGCTTCTTCATTTCTGTGCGCGCATAGACAAATGATACATGGAAATAAAGACAATTCTTTTCTCTACAAGTTGACATAAAAATTATAAAAGTATCTCAAATGGTTCGTGAGATATGTCTGTTGATGATTGATGAGTTACGCATTTTGCAAATATACAGTTATCAAATGCATTCAGGGTTGACAATATTCAAAGGTCCGTAACTCAATGTAAATAAAAAATCAGAATTTTCTTTTCATTTTTAAAAAAATCTATAGACTTTTGGCTTTCATATGATACATAGAACAATGTGTTATCTTACGTCGTTTATTTGCTACGATGTTTTAAACATACCCACCGAAACACCACATTTCCAAAATGCAAACTTTGACCTCTGCTCCTGACCGGAAATGACTGTTCGCGAGCGATTTTATTTCTTTATCCTAAAGACCTTGCCAATGTCTAGGTCTCATGCAAAAATCATCAAATTCTATGGTCGGGTTTTTGAGTTATCTGCCCTTGAATATTGCAAAATGTGCAAACTTTGAAGATTTTTATAAAAAAAACTATTTCGATTTTTTAAATTTTGAAACAAACTTGTTATAGGCCAATGTCTCAGCTACATCATGTGTAAGTTTCAACTTTCTAGTATCAGCAGTTGCCGAGTGGTGATTCCTGAAATGTGCCTGGGGTCGGACTTTTGAAAAAAATGCAGAAAATTCAAGATGGCGGCCAAACCACGTGACCTACGAATTTGCCATGATTTCGTTTTTTGCAGCATTTTTGATTGCGCACATTTTAAAAAAAAAATTAGGTCTCTAAGTGCATTTTGAAAAAAAAATCAATGTTAAATTTTCGATTTTGGAATCGAACTGGACCTTTAATGTATGGACCGATTTGGCCCAAAAGCTTATTGTCGCCATTCCTCAACAAGCTCTACCAGCCTGTGAAATTTGGCTTCAATAGCATCAGCCGTTTGGGCTGAATCCTGCTCACAAAATTCTGGGAACAATAAAAATAATAAACACGCCAATAACAATAAGGATTCAGCTTTTCAAGCTGAATCCTTAAATATAGTCGCAAAGCGACGACAAACGGATTCAGCGATGTATGGTGATGATATGTATGACAAATATATGCAATACATGTATGTATGAAGTCAATAGTTCGTTCAGACGAATTTTAAAAGTCACGATTTCAGTATTACCAAGGCCAAAAAGACTCTGTCAATTGCAAACGTAAATGTCATATTGAACTAGGACTGCCGCGGCTTTTGACCATTTCGAGCTCCTTGGTGTGTTGTTTTAGGTCGAAAATACGATGTCTAGCGAGGCTAGCGCTGTTCTGAGTTCAGAGAACGTTGTAGCGACGTCTTCCAGTGTCCCGTTGCCGTATGCACGGATTTAGTGACCAAAATCGAATGTAGATGACTGGACAGCGTGTTTGCATGAAATGTCTACAAGCACAAAGTGTAGAACATGCGGCCGGGAGGAAATGCATATTTCAAAGTTCAGGAGGACGACAGGCATTTTGGAAAAGAGAGTTAATCGAGGACGTCACACCCTTGCGAGTGGAATCTGCCGAGCATTTAGGCAGGAATCAGGACAGCCTCCCTTTATCTAATGACCAAGAGCCCAAGAGCCCAAGAGCTGATAGTGGCCGTCATTATGCCCTTTTCAATTAAGGGAAGGTACACTTGCTTGTACCTACCTACGCACCCACCCGTGCCTTTGGTCTTGAAACTAAATCTTGACCACAAAGGCTATCAAAGTGTATGAGACGCACTTAGACAATTTATTGTCAGTCCCCAACAAAGAGTTTAATTGACAATGTGATCTATCAGTGTAAAGTTTTTCTATTTTATCCCTCAAATTAACCGACGGCACTCACCGTATGATACAAGGAAATGAAGACATTTCTTTTCTCTACGAGTTGATATAAAAATTATAAAATTATCTCTAATGGTTCGTGAGATATGAATGCCGCAAGGTGCGCGAGGTAAATGCAAGTTATATTAGCGATAGCCGGAGCGCAACTAGCGCGTGTGAACGATGTCTTATATTTCGCTTGCCGCTTCTTTATTCCTGTCCGCGCATAGACATATGATACATGGAAATGAAGACAATTCTTTTCTCTACAAGTTGATATAAAAATTATAAAATTATCTCTAATGGTTCGTGAGGTATGAGTGCCGCAAGGTGCGCGAGTTAAATACAAGTTCAATTAGCGAACGCCGGAGCGCAAGTAGAGCGCGCACCGCTTCTTCATTTCTGTGCGCGCATAGACAAATGATACATGGAAATAAAGACAATTCTTTTCTCTACAAGTTGACATAAAAATTATAAAAGTATCTCAAATGGTTCGTGAGATATGTCTGTTGATGATTGATGAGTTACGCATTTTGCAAATATACAGTTATCAAATGCATTCAGGGTTGACAATATTCAAAGGTCCGTAACTCAATGTAAATAAAAAATCAGAATTTTCTTTTCATTTTTAAAAAAATCTATAGACTTTTGGCTTTCATATGATACATAGAACAATGTGTTATCTTACGTCGTTTATTTGCTACGATGTTTTAAACATACCCACCGAAACACCACATTTCCAAAATGCAAACTTTGACCTCTGCTCCTGACCGGAAATGACTGTTCGCGAGCGATTTTATTTCTTTATCCTAAAGACCTTGCCAATGTCTAGGTCTCATGCAAAAATCATCAAATTCTATGGTCGGGTTTTTGAGTTATCTGCCCTTGAATATTGCAAAATGTGCAAACTTTGAAGATTTTTATAAAAAAAACTATTTCGATTTTTTAAATTTTGAAACAAACTTGTTATAGGCCAATGTCTCAGCTACATCATGTGTAAGTTTCAACTTTCTAGTATCAGCAGTTGCCGAGTGGTGATTCCTGAAATGTGCCTGGGGTCGGACTTTTGAAAAAAATGCAGAAAATTCAAGATGGCGGCCAAACCACGTGACCTACGAATTTGCCATGATTTCGTTTTTTGCAGCATTTTTGATTGCGCACATTTTAAAAAAAAAATTAGGTCTCTAAGTGCATTTTGAAAAAAAAATCAATGTTAAATTTTCGATTTTGGAATCGAACTGGACCTTTAATGTATGGACCGATTTGGCCCAAAAGCTTATTGTCGCCATTCCTCAACAAGCTCTACCAGCCTGTGAAATTTGGCTTCAATAGCATCAGCCGTTTGGGCTGAATCCTGCTCACAAAATTCTGGGAACAATAAAAATAATAAACACGCCAATAACAATAAGGATTCAGCTTTTCAAGCTGAATCCTTAAATATAGTCGCAAAGCGACGACAAACGGATTCAGCGATGTATGGTGATGATATGTATGACAAATATATGCAATACATGTATGTATGAAGTCAATAGTTCGTTCAGACGAATTTTAAAAGTCACGATTTCAGTATTACCAAGGCCAAAAAGACTCTGTCAATTGCAAACGTAAATGTCATATTGAACTAGGACTGCCGCGGCTTTTGACCATTTCGAGCTCCTTGGTGTGTTGTTTTAGGTCGAAAATACGATGTCTAGCGAGGCTAGCGCTGTTCTGAGTTCAGAGAACGTTGTAGCGACGTCTTCCAGTGTCCCGTGGCCGTATGCACGGATTTAGTGACCAAAATCGAATGTAGATGACTGGACAGCGTGTTTGCATGAAATGTCTACAAGCACAAAGTGTAGAACATGCGGCCGGGAGGAAATGCATATTTCAAAGTTCAGGAGGACGACAGGCATTTTGGAAAAGAGAGTTAATCGAGGACGTCACACCCTTGCGAGTGGAATCTGCCGAGCATTTAGGCAGGAATCAGGACAGCCTCCCTTTATCTAATGACCAAGAGCCCAAGAGCCCAAGAGCTGATAGTGGCCGTCATTATGCCCTTTTCAATTAAGGGAAGGTACACTTGCTTGTACCTACCTACGCACCCACCCGTGCCTTTGGTCTTGAAACTAAATCTTGACCACAAAGGCTATCAAAGTGTATGAGACGCACTTAGACAATTTATTGTCAGTCCCCAACAAAGAGTTTAATTGACAATGTGATCTATCAGTGTAAAGTTTTTCTATTTTATCCCTCAAATTAACCGACGGCACTCACCGTATGATACAAGGAAATGAAGACATTTCTTTTCTCTACGAGTTGATATAAAAATTATAAAATTATCTCTAATGGTTCGTGAGATATGAATGCCGCAAGGTGCGCGAGGTAAATGCAAGTTATATTAGCGATAGCCGGAGCGCAACTAGCGCGTGTGAACGATGTCTTATATTTCGCTTGCCGCTTCTTTATTCCTGTCCGCGCATAGACATATGATACATGGAAATGAAGACAATTCTTTTCTCTACAAGTTGATATAAAAATTATAAAATTATCTCTAATGGTTCGTGAGGTATGAGTGCCGCAAGGTGCGCGAGTTAAATACAAGTTCAATTAGCGAACGCCGGAGCGCAAGTAGAGCGCGCACCGCTTCTTCATTTCTGTGCGCGCATAGACAAATGATACATGGAAATAAAGACAATTCTTTTCTCTACAAGTTGACATAAAAATTATAAAAGTATCTCAAATGGTTCGTGAGATATGTCTGTTGATGATTGATGAGTTACGCATTTTGCAAATATACAGTTATCAAATGCATTCAGGGTTGACAATATTCAAAGGTCCGTAACTCAATGTAAATAAAAAATCAGAATTTTCTTTTCATTTTTAAAAAAATCTATAGACTTTTGGCTTTCATATGATACATAGAACAATGTGTTATCTTACGTCGTTTATTTGCTACGATGTTTTAAACATACCCACCGAAACACCACATTTCCAAAATGCAAACTTTGACCTCTGCTCCTGACCGGAAATGACTGTTCGCGAGCGATTTTATTTCTTTATCCTAAAGACCTTGCCAATGTCTAGGTCTCATGCAAAAATCATCAAATTCTATGGTCGGGTTTTTGAGTTATCTGCCCTTGAATATTGCAAAATGTGCAAACTTTGAAGATTTTTATAAAAAAAACTATTTCGATTTTTTAAATTTTGAAACAAACTTGTTATAGGCCAATGTCTCAGCTACATCATGTGTAAGTTTCAACTTTCTAGTATCAGCAGTTGCCGAGTGGTGATTCCTGAAATGTGCCTGGGGTCGGACTTTTGAAAAAAATGCAGAAAATTCAAGATGGCGGCCAAACCACGTGACCTACGAATTTGCCATGATTTCGTTTTTTGCAGCATTTTTGATTGCGCACATTTTAAAAAAAAAATTAGGTCTCTAAGTGCATTTTGAAAAAAAAATCAATGTTAAATTTTCGATTTTGGAATCGAACTGGACCTTTAATGTATGGACCGATTTGGCCCAAAAGCTTATTGTCGCCATTCCTCAACAAGCTCTACCAGCCTGTGAAATTTGGCTTCAATAGCATCAGCCGTTTGGGCTGAATCCTGCTCACAAAATTCTGGGAACAATAAAAATAATAAACACGCCAATAACAATAAGGATTCAGCTTTTCAAGCTGAATCCTTAAATATAGTCGCAAAGCGACGACAAACGGATTCAGCGATGTATGGTGATGATATGTATGACAAATATATGCAATACATGTATGTATGAAGTCAATAGTTCGTTCAGACGAATTTTAAAAGTCACGATTTCAGTATTACCAAGGCCAAAAAGACTCTGTCAATTGCAAACGTAAATGTCATATTGAACTAGGACTGCCGCGGCTTTTGACCATTTCGAGCTCCTTGGTGTGTTGTTTTAGGTCGAAAATACGATGTCTAGCGAGGCTAGCGCTGTTCTGAGTTCAGAGAACGTTGTAGCGACGTCTTCCAGTGTCCCGTGGCCGTATGCACGGATTTAGTGACCAAAATCGAATGTAGATGACTGGACAGCGTGTTTGCATGAAATGTCTACAAGCACAAAGTGTAGAACATGCGGCCGGGAGGAAATGCATATTTCAAAGTTCAGGAGGACGACAGGCATTTTGGAAAAGAGAGTTAATCGAGGACGTCACACCCTTGCGAGTGGAATCTGCCGAGCATTTAGGCAGGAATCAGGACAGCCTCCCTTTATCTAATGACCAAGAGCCCAAGAGCCCAAGAGCTGATAGTGGCCGTCATTATGCCCTTTTCAATTAAGGGAAGGTACACTTGCTTGTACCTACCTACGCACCCACCCGTGCCTTTGGTCTTGAAACTAAATCTTGACCACAAAGGCTATCAAAGTGTATGAGACGCACTTAGACAATTTATTGTCAGTCCCCAACAAAGAGTTTAATTGACAATGTGATCTATCAGTGTAAAGTTTTTCTATTTTATCCCTCAAATTAACCGACGGCACTCACCGTATGATACAAGGAAATGAAGACATTTCTTTTCTCTACGAGTTGATATAAAAATTATAAAATTATCTCTAATGGTTCGTGAGATATGAATGCCGCAAGGTGCGCGAGGTAAATGCAAGTTATATTAGCGATAGCCGGAGCGCAACTAGCGCGTGTGAACGATGTCTTATATTTCGCTTGCCGCTTCTTTATTCCTGTCCGCGCATAGACATATGATACATGGAAATGAAGACAATTCTTTTCTCTACAAGTTGATATAAAAATTATAAAATTATCTCTAATGGTTCGTGAGGTATGAGTGCCGCAAGGTGCGCGAGTTAAATACAAGTTCAATTAGCGAACGCCGGAGCGCAAGTAGAGCGCGCACCGCTTCTTCATTTCTGTGCGCGCATAGACAAATGATACATGGAAATAAAGACAATTCTTTTCTCTACAAGTTGACATAAAAATTATAAAAGTATCTCAAATGGTTCGTGAGATATGTCTGTTGATGATTGATGAGTTACGCATTTTGCAAATATACAGTTATCAAATGCATTCAGGGTTGACAATATTCAAAGGTCCGTAACTCAATGTAAATAAAAAATCAGAATTTTCTTTTCATTTTTAAAAAAATCTATAGACTTTTGGCTTTCATATGATACATAGAACAATGTGTTATCTTACGTCGTTTATTTGCTACGATGTTTTAAACATACCCACCGAAACACCACATTTCCAAAATGCAAACTTTGACCTCTGCTCCTGACCGGAAATGACTGTTCGCGAGCGATTTTATTTCTTTATCCTAAAGACCTTGCCAATGTCTAGGTCTCATGCAAAAATCATCAAATTCTATGGTCGGGTTTTTGAGTTATCTGCCCTTGAATATTGCAAAATGTGCAAACTTTGAAGATTTTTATAAAAAAAACTATTTCGATTTTTTAAATTTTGAAACAAACTTGTTATAGGCCAATGTCTCAGCTACATCATGTGTAAGTTTCAACTTTCTAGTATCAGCAGTTGCCGAGTGGTGATTCCTGAAATGTGCCTGGGGTCGGACTTTTGAAAAAAATGCAGAAAATTCAAGATGGCGGCCAAACCACGTGACCTACGAATTTGCCATGATTTCGTTTTTTGCAGCATTTTTGATTGCGCACATTTTAAAAAAAAAATTAGGTCTCTAAGTGCATTTTGAAAAAAAAATCAATGTTAAATTTTCGATTTTGGAATCGAACTGGACCTTTAATGTATGGACCGATTTGGCCCAAAAGCTTATTGTCGCCATTCCTCAACAAGCTCTACCAGCCTGTGAAATTTGGCTTCAATAGCATCAGCCGTTTGGGCTGAATCCTGCTCACAAAATTCTGGGAACAATAAAAATAATAAACATAGTCGCAAAGCGACGACAAACGGATTCAGCGATGTATGGTGATGATATGTATGACAAATATATGCAATGCATGTATGTATGAAGTCAATAGTTCGTTCAGACGAATTTTAAAAGTCACGATTTCAGTATTACCAAGGCCAAAAAGACTCTGTCAATTGCAAACGTAAATGTCATATTGAACTAGGACTGCCGCGGCAGTACTTAGCTCTTCAAGACATCCTGTTTGACCTTCACAGAGTGTTTGACCTTCACATGACGTATTTTTCTGAGATTTAAAAAGTAACTAATACATTATCAAAATGACCAGATTTCACTTGATACTCAACGTTTAGGCCTGTGTTTGTGTATGTACTTTGATAGACATTAATTTCAAATTCGAATCCAAAATCAATTTGCATAAAAATATATATTTCATGCCATTTAACTGTAATGTGACCAAAATATGTTCTACCTAAGCAAAGAAATAACAAGTTAGATCTGCAAAAGTTTGTTGGCTCAAGCGGGACTTGAACCCTAAAAGTAAGCATCTTGGTTTCAAAGGCCAAGGCTTTTCCGACTGGACCAGCGAGTCGGCTGTGATTTGAATGGAATTTTAGCACTAAGACTTTGGATTCACGAAGGCAAAACAAACAATCTCGCATCCGAGAATGAATTCATTGTATGGAGGGGTGCTTTTCAGCGTTTTGAGCTGTTTGATGTGTTGTTTGAGGTCAGAGCGTGCTTTTGACCATTTCGAGCTCCTTGGTGTGTTGTTTTAGGTCGAAAATACGATGTTTAGCGAGGCTAGCGCTGTTCTGAGTTCAGAGAACGTTGTAGCGACGTCTTCCGGTGTCCCGTGGCCGTATGCACGGATTTAGTGACCAAAATCGAATGTACATGACTGGACAGCGTGTTTGCATGAAATGTCTACAAGCACAAAGTGTAGAACATGCGGCCGGGAGGAAATGCATATTTCAAAGTTCAGGAGGACGACAGGCATTTTGGAAAAGGGAGTTAATCGAGGACGTCACACCCTTGCCAGTGGAATCTGCCGAGCATTTAGGCAGGAATCAGGACGGCCTCCCTTTATCTAATGACCAAGAGCTGATAGTGGCCGTCATTATGCCCTTTTCAATTAAGGGAAGGTACACTTGCTTGTACCTACCTACGCACCCACCCGTGCCTTTGGTCTTGAAACTAAATCTTGACCACAAAGGCTATCAAAGTGTATGAGACGCACTCAGACAATTTATTGCCAGTCCCAAACAAAGAGTTTAATTGACAATGTGATCTATCAGTGTAAAGTTTTTCTATTTTTTCCCCAAAATTAACCGACGGCACTCACCGTGCAGCATTCCTATCTGCCGAACCATTAGAGACATTTCAAAATTGATTTTACCATTGTTAAGAGGAGAGATTTGTCTTTATTTGCATACATTATTTCTTTATGAGCATGGAAAAGTAAAGAAACGGTGAGCGATGCGACATCTGCCGCAAATATGAAGCTTTATCTAAAGAAATTAGATAATTTAGCTTAGGAGTCATTTACTGTGAACAATTTTATAATGAAGTACTACACAAAAGGTTTTTGTCTTCAACAAGCGTAGCCATCGATGTATAGTATGTTTTCCTAGTGTTTTATTGCCAATGAAGTACAATTTTTCAATCATTCTTATATGAGAATCAGTCAAAACGCAAATAGGATTGACCACATTTAAATGCTCCGAATTTCAATGTTAATGTTTAATCTAATTTTGATGAGATTTATCGCAGATTGTATGATCTTTTGGCTTTCTAATGATATATGGAACAATGATTTGTCTCCTGTCACTGATGAGTAACGATTTTTTAAACATACCTATATTGTACGCATTCAAAACGAAAGCAGAATTGACAATATTCATAGGGCCGTAACTCAATGTAAAACAAATATAGGAATTTACTGTCAAATTTTAAAAACATCAATAGACTTTTGGCTTTCATATGATGTATAGAACAAAGCGTTATCGTACGGCGTTGATTCGCTACGATATTTCAAACATACCCACCAAAACACCACATGTCCAAAATGCAAAGTTTGACCTCTGACCCTGACCGGAAATGACTGTTCGCGAGCGATTTTATTCTTTTATCCTAAAGACCTTGCCAATGTCTAGGTCTCATGCAAAAATCATCAAATTCTATGGTCGGGTTTTTGAGTTATCTGCCCTTGAATATTGCAAAATGTGCAAACTTTGAAGATTTTTATAAAAAAAACTATTTCGATTTTTTAAATTTTGAAACAAACTTGTTATAGGCCAATGTCTCAGCTACATCATGTGTAAGTTTCAACTTTCTAGTATCAGCAGTTGCCGAGTGGTGATTCCTGAAATGTGCCTGGGGTCGGACATTTGAAAAAAATGCAGAAAATTCAAGATGGCGGCCAAACCACGTGACCTACGAATTTGCCATGATTTCGTTTTTTGCAGCATTTTTGATTGCGCACATTTTAAAAAAAAAATTAGGTCTCTAAGTGCATTTTGAAAAAAAAATCAATGTTAAATTTTCGATTTTGGAATCGAACTGGACCTTTAATGTATGGACCGATTTGGCCCAAAAGCTTATTGTCGCCATTCCTCAACAAGCTCTACCAGCCTGTGAAATTTGGCTTCAATAGCATCAGCCGTTTGGGCTGAATCCTGCTCACAAAATTCTGGGAACAATAAAAATAATAAACACGCCAATAACAATAAGGATTCAGCTTTTCAAGCTGAATCCTTAAATATAGTCGCAAAGCGACGACAAACGGATTCAGCGATGTATGGTGATGATATGTATGACAAATATATGCAATGCATGTATGTATGAAGTCAATAGTTCGTTCGGACGAATTTTAAAAGTCACGATTTCAGTATTACCAAGGCCAAAAAGACTCTGTCAATTGCAAACGTAAATGTCATATTGAACTAGGACTGCCGCGGCAGTACTTAGCTCTTCAAGACATCCTGTTTGACCTTCACAGAGTGTTTGACCTTCACATGACGTATTTTTCTGAGATTTAAAAAGTAACTAATACATTATCAAAATGACCAGATTTCACTTGATACTCAACGTTTAGGCCTGTGTTTGTGTATGTACTTTGATAGACATTAATTTCAAATTCGAATCCAAAATCAATTTGCATAAAAATATATATTTCATGCCATTTAACTGTAATGTGACCAAAATATGTTCTACCTAAGCAAAAAAATAACAAGTTAGATCTGCAAAAGTTTGTTGGCTCAAGCGGGACTTGAACCCTAAAAGTTAGCATCTTGGTTTCAAAGGCCAAGGCTTTTCCTACTGGACCAGCGAGTCGGCTGTGATTTGAATGGAACTTTAGCACTAAGACTTTGGATTCACGAAGGCAAAACAAACAATCTCGCATCCGAGAATGAATTCATTGTATGGAGGGGTGCTTTTCAGCGTTTTGAGCTGTTTGATGTGTTGTTTGAGGTCAGAGCGTGCTTTTGACCATTTCGAGCTCCTTGGTGTGTTGTTTTAGGTCGAAAATACGATGTCTAGCGAGGCTAGCGCTGTTCAGAGTTCAGAAAACGTTGTAGCGACGTCTTCCGGTGTCCCGTGGCCGTATGCACGGATTTAGTGACCAAAATCGAATGTAGATGACTGGACAGCGTGTTTGCATGAAATGTCTACAAGCACAAAGTGTAGAACATGCGGCCGGGAGGAAATGCATATTTCAAAGTTCAGGAGGACGACAGGCATTTTGGAAAAGAGAGTTAATCGAGGACGTCACACCCTTGCGAGGGGAATCTGCCGAGCATTTAGGCAGGAATCAGGACAGCCTCCCTTTATCTAATGACCAAGAGCCCAAGAGCCCAAGAGCTGATAGTGGCCGTCATTATGCCCTTTTCAGTTAAGGGAAGGTACACTTGCTTGTACCTACCTACGCACCCACCCGTGCCTTTGGTCTTGAAACTAAATCTTGACCACAAAGGCTATCAAAGTGTATGAGACGCACTTAGACAATTTATTGCCAGTCCCAAACAAAGAGTTTAATTGACAATGTGATCTATCAGTGTAAAGTTTTTCTATTTTCCCCCCATAATTAACCGACGGCACTCACCGTGCAGCATTCCTATCTGCCGAACCATTAGAGACATTTCAAAATTGATTTTACCATTGTTAAGAGGAGAGATTTGTCTTTATTTGCATACATTATTTCTTTATAAGCATGGAAAAATAAAGAAACGGTGAGCGATGCGACATCTGCCGCAAATATGAAGCTTTATCTAAAAAAATTAGATAATTTAGCTTAGGAGTCATTTACTGTGAACAATTTTGTAATGAAGTACTACACAAAAGGTTTTTGTCTTCAACAAGCGTAGCCATCGATGTATAGTATGTTTTCCTAGTGTTTTATTGCCAATGAAGTACAATTTTTCAATCATTCTTATATGAGAATCAGTCAAAACGCAAATAGGATTGACCACATTTAAATGCTCCGAATTTCAATGTTAATGTTTAATCTAATTTTGATGAGATTTATCGCAGATTGTATGATCTTTTGGCTTTCTAATGATATATGGAACAATGATTTGTCTCCTGTCACTGATGAGTAACGATTTTTTAAACATACCTATATCGTTTGCATTCAAAACGAAAGCAGAATTGACAATATTCAAAGGGCCGTAACTCAATGTAAAACAAATAAAGGAATTTACTGTTAAATTTTAAAACAATCTATAGACTTTTGGCTTTCATATGATGTATAGAACAAAGAGTTATCGTACGCCGTTGATTCGCTACGATATTTCAAACATACCCACCAAAACACCACATGTCCAAAATGGAAAGTTTGACCTCTGACCCTGACCGGAAATGACTGTTCGCGAGCGATTTTATTCTTTTATCTTGAAGACCTTGCTAATGTCTAACTCTCATGCAAAAATCATCAAATTCGTCTGGGAGGTTTTTGAGTTATCTGCCCTTGAATATTGCAAAATGTGCAAACTTTGAAGATTTTTATAAAAAAAACTATTTCGAATTTTTGAATTTTGAAACAAACTTGTTATAGGCCAATGTCTCAGCTACATTATGTGTAAGTTTCAGCTTTCTAGTATCAGCAGTTGCCGAGTGGTGATTCCTGAAAGGTGCCTGGGGTCGGACTTTTGAAAAAAATGCACTAAATCCAAGATGGCGGCCAAACCACGTGACCTACGAATTTTTCATGATTTGGTTTTTTGCAGCATTTTTGATTTCGCACATTTAAAAAAAAAAATTAGGTCTCTAAGTGCATTTTGAAAAAAAAATCAATGTTAAATTTTCGATTTTGAAATCGAACTGCACCTTTAATCTACCGATCGATTTGGCCCAAAAGCTTATTGTCGCCATTCCTCAACAAGGTCTACCAGCATGTGAAATTTGGCTTTGATAGCATCAGCCGTTTGGGCTGAATCCTGCTCACAAAAATCGGTAAATAATAATAAAAAAAAACACGCCAATAACAATAAGGATTCAGCTTTTCAAGCTGAATCCTTAATAAACACGCCAATAACAATAAGGTTTCAGCTTTTCAAGCTGAATCCTTAAATATAGTCGCAAAGCGACGACAAACGGATTCAGCGATGTATGGGGATGATATGTATGACAAATATATGCAATACATGTATGTATGAAGTCAATAGTTCGTTCAGCGAATTTTAAAAGTCACGATTTCAGTATTAACAAGGCCAAAAAGACTCTGTCAATTGCAAACGTAAATGTCATATTGAAATAGGACTGCCGCGGCAGTACTTAGCTCTTCAAGACATCCTGTTTGACCTTCACAGAGTGTTTGACCTTCACATGACGTATTTTTCTGAGATTTAAAAAGTAACTAATACATTATCAAAATGACCAGATTTCACTTGATACTCAACGTTTAGGCCTGTGTTTGTGTATGTACTTTGATAGACATTAATTTCAAATTCGAATCCAAAATCAATTTGCATAAAAATATATATTTCATGCCATTTAACTGTAATGTGACCAAAATATGTTCTACCTAAGCAAAAAAATAACAAGTTAGATCTGCAAAAGTTTGTTGGCTCAAGCGGGACTTGAACCCTAAAAGTTAGCATCTTGGTTTCAAAGGCCAAGGCTTTTCCTACTGGACCAGCGAGTCGGCTGTGATTTGAATGGAACTTTAGCACTAAGACTTTGGATTCACGAAGGCAAAACAAACAATCTCGCATCCGAGAATGAATTCATTGTATGGAGGGGTGCTTTTCAGCGTTTTGAGCTGTTTGATGTGTTGTTTGAGGTCAGAGCGTGCTTTTGACCATTTCGAGCTCCTTGGTGTGTTGTTTTAGGTCGAAAATACGATGTCTAGCGAGGCTAGCGCTGTTCTGAGTTCAGAGAACGTTGTAGCGACGTCTTCCGGTGTCCCGTGGCCGTATGCACGGATTTAGTGACCAAAATCGAATGTAGATGACTGGACAGCGTGTTTGCATGAAATGTCTACAAGCACAAAGTGTAGAACATGCGGCCGGGAGGAAATGCATATTTCAAAGTTCAAGAGGACGACAGGCATTTTGGAAAAAAGAGTTAATCGAGGACGTCACACCCTTGCGAGTGGAATCTGCCGAGCATTTAGGCAGGAATCAGGACGGCCTCCCTTTATCTAATGACCAAGAGCCCAAGAGCCCAAGAGCTGATAGTGGCCGTCATTATGCCCTTTTCTTTTCGTTAAGGGAAGGTACACTTGCTTGTACCTACCTACGCACCCACCCGTGCCTTTGGTCTTGAAACTAAATCTTGACCACAAAGGCTATCAAAGTGTATGAGACGCACTCAGACAATTTATTGCCAGTCCCAAACAAAGAGTTTAATTGACAATGTGATCTATCAGTGTAAAGTTTTTCTATTTTTTCCCCAAAATTAACCGACGGCACTCACCGTGCAGCATTTCTATCTGCCGAACCATTAGAGACATTTCAAAATTGATTTTACCATTGTTAAGAGGAGAGATTTGTCTTTATTTGCATACATTTTTTCTTTATGAGCATGGAAAAGTAAAGAAACGGTGAGCGATGCGACATCTGCCGCAAATATGAAGCTTTATCTAAAGAAATTAGATAATTTAGCTTAGGAGTCATTTACTGTGAACAATTTTATAATGAAGTACTACACAAAAGGTTTTTGTCTTCAACAAGCGTAGCCATCGATGTAAAGTATGTTTTCCTAGTGTTTTATTGCCAATGAAGTACAATTTTTCAATCATTCTTATATGAGAATCATTCAAAACGCAAATAGGATTGACCACATTTAAATGCTCCGAATTTCAATGTTAATGTTTGATCTAATTTTGATGAGATTTATCGCAGATTGTATGATCTTTTGGCTTTCTAATGATATATGGAACAATGATTTGCCGTCTATCACTGATGAGTAACGACGTTTTTTAACATACCTATATCCTTTGCATTCAAAACGAAAGCAGAATTGACAATATTCAAAGGGCCGTAACTCAGTGTAAAACAAATATAGAAATTTACTGTCAAATTTAAAAAAAATCTAAAGACTTTTGGCTTTCATATGATGTATAGAACAAAGCGTTATCATACGCCGTTGATTCGCTACGATATTTCAAACGTACCCACCAAAACACCACATGTCCAAAATGGAAAGTTTGACCTCTGACCCTGACCGGAAATGACTGTTCGCGAGCGATTTTATTCTTTTATCTTAAAGACCTTGCCAATGTCTAACTCTCATGCAAAAATCATAAAATTCTATGGTCTGGGTTTTGAGTTATCTGCCCTTGAAGTTTGCGATTTTTAGATTTTGGTCAACTTTGAAAAATCACAGCAAGAAAAGTATTGCAGTTAGGATACTGTAGAAGTCAAACTAAGGTCTACAATGCTTCAGCTACATTGAGTATAAATTTCACATCTCTAGTGCAAGTATCTTCAGAGAAGAAGTTTCTCAAAGGTGGGTGGGGTCGGCAATGGTCGAAAATGCACTAAATCCAAGATGGCGGCCAAACCACGTGACCTACGAATTTTCCATGATTTGGTTTTTTGCAGCATTTTTGATTGCGCACATTTTAAAAAAAAATTTAGGTCTCTAAGTGCATTTTGAAAAAAAAATCAATGTTAAATTTTCGATTTTGGAATCGAACTGGACCTTTAATGTATGGACCGATTTGGCCCAAAAGCTTATTGTCGCCATTCCTCAACAAGCTCTACCAGCCTGTGAAATTTGGCTTCAATAGCATCAGCCGTTTGGGCTGAATCCTGCTCACAAAATTCTGGGAACAATAAAAATAATAAACACGCCAATAACAATAAGGATTCAGCTTTTCAAGCTGAATCCTTAAATATAGTCGCAAAGCGACGACAAACGGATTCAGCGATGTATGGGGATGATATGTATGACAAATATATGCAATACATGTATGTATGAAGTCAATAGTTCGTTCAGCGAATTTTAAAAGTCACGATTTCAGTATTAACAAGGCCAAAAAGACTCTGTCAATTGCAAACGTAAATGTCATATTGAACTAGGACTGCCGCGGCAGTACTTAGCTCTTCAAGACATCCTGTTTGACCTTCACAGAGTGTTTGACCTTCACATGACGTATTTTTCTGAGATTTAAAAAGTAACTAATACATTATCAAAATGACCAGATTTCACTTGATACTCAACGTTTAGGCCTGTGTTTGTGTATGTACTTTGATAGACATTAATTTCAAATTCGAATCCAAAATCAATTTGCATAAAAATATATATTTCATGCCATTTAACTGTAATGTGACCAAAATATGTTCTACCTAAGCAAAAAAATAACAAGTTAGATCTGCAAAAGTTTGTTGGCTCAAGCGGGACTTGAACCCTAAAAGTTAGCATCTTGGTTTCAAAGGCCAAGGCTTTTCCTACTGGACCAGCGAGTCGGCTGTGATTTGAATGGAACTTTAGCACTAAGACTTTGGATTCACGAAGGCAAAACAAACAATCTCGCATCCGAGAATGAATTCATTGTATGGAGGGGTGCTTTTCAGCGTTTTGAGCTGTTTGATGTGTTGTTTGAGGTCAGAGCGTGCTTTGGACCATTTCGAGCTCCTTGGTGTGTTGTTTTAGGTCGAAAATACGATGTCTAGCGAGGCTAGCGCTGTTCAGAGTTCAGAAAACGTTGTAGCGACGTCTTCCGGTGTCCCGTGGCCGTATGCACGGATTTAGTGACCAAAATCGAATGTAGATGACTGGACAGCGTGTTTGCATGAAATGTCTACAAGCACAAAGTGTAGAACATGCGGCCGGGAGGAAATGCATATTTCAAAGTTCAGGAGGACGACAGGCATTTTGGAAAAGAGAGTTAATCGAGGACGTCACACCCTTGCGAGGGGAATCTGCCGAGCATTTAGGCAGGAATCAGGACAGCCTCCCTTTATCTAATGACCAAGAGCCCAAGAGCCCAAGAGCTGATAGTGGCCGTCATTATGCCCTTTTCAGTTAAGGGAAGGTACACTTGCTTGTACCTACCTACGCACCCACCCGTGCCTTTGGTCTTGAAACTAAATCTTGACCACAAAGGCTATCAAAGTGTATGAGACGCACTTAGACAATTTATTGCCAGTCCCAAACAAAGAGTTTAATTGACAATGTGATCTATCAGTGTAAAGTTTTTCTATTTTCCCCCCATAATTAACCGACGGCACTCACCGTGCAGCATTCCTATCTGCCGAACCATTAGAGACATTTCAAAATTGATTTTACCATTGTTAAGAGGAGAGATTTGTCTTTATTTGCATACATTATTTCTTTATAAGCATGGAAAAATAAAGAAACGGTGAGCGATGCGACATCTGCCGCAAATATGAAGCTTTATCTAAAAAAATTAGATAATTTAGCTTAGGAGTCATTTACTGTGAACAATTTTGTAATGAAGTACTACACAAAAGGTTTTTGTCTTCAACAAGCGTAGCCATCGATGTATAGTATGTTTTCCTAGTGTTTTATTGCCAATGAAGTACAATTTTTCAATCATTCTTATATGAGAATCAGTCAAAACGCAAATAGGATTGACCACATTTAAATGCTCCGAATTTCAATGTTAATGTTTAATCTAATTTTGATGAGATTTATCGCAGATTGTATGATCTTTTGGCTTTCTAATGATATATGGAACAATGATTTGTCTCCTGTCACTGATGAGTAACGATTTTTTAAACATACCTATATCGTTTGCATTCAAAACGAAAGCAGAATTGACAATATTCAAAGGGCCGTAACTCAATGTAAAACAAATAAAGGAATTTACTGTTAAATTTTAAAACAATCTATAGACTTTTGGCTTTCATATGATGTATAGAACAAAGAGTTATCGTACGCCGTTGATTCGCTACGATATTTCAAACATACCCACCAAAACACCACATGTCCAAAATGGAAAGTTTGACCTCTGACCCTGACCGGAAATGACTGTTCGCGAGCGATTTTATTCTTTTATCTTGAAGACCTTGCTAATGTCTAACTCTCATGCAAAAATCATCAAATTCGTCTGGGAGGTTTTTGAGTTATCTGCCCTTGAATATTGCAAAATGTGCAAACTTTGAAGATTTTTATAAAAAAAACTATTTCGAATTTTTGAATTTTGAAACAAACTTGTTATAGGCCAATGTCTCAGCTACATTATGTGTAAGTTTCAGCTTTCTAGTATCAGCAGTTGCCGAGTGGTGATTCCTGAAAGGTGCCTGGGGTCGGACTTTTGAAAAAAATGCACTAAATCCAAGATGGCGGCCAAACCACGTGACCTACGAATTTTTCATGATTTGGTTTTTTGCAGCATTTTTGATTTCGCACATTTAAAAAAAAAAATTAGGTCTCTAAGTGCATTTTGAAAAAAAAATCAATGTTAAATTTTCGATTTTGAAATCGAACTGCACCTTTAATCTACCGATCGATTTGGCCCAAAAGCTTATTGTCGCCATTCCTCAACAAGGTCTACCAGCATGTGAAATTTGGCTTTGATAGCATCAGCCGTTTGGGCTGAATCCTGCTCACAAAAATCGGTAAATAATAATAAAAAAAAACACGCCAATAACAATAAGGATTCAGCTTTTCAAGCTGAATCCTTAATAAACACGCCAATAACAATAAGGTTTCAGCTTTTCAAGCTGAATCCTTAAATATAGTCGCAAAGCGACGACAAACGGATTCAGCGATGTATGGGGATGATATGTATGACAAATATATGCAATACATGTATGTATGAAGTCAATAGTTCGTTCAGCGAATTTTAAAAGTCACGATTTCAGTATTAACAAGGCCAAAAAGACTCTGTCAATTGCAAACGTAAATGTCATATTGAACTAGGACTGCCGCGGCAGTACTTAGCTCTTCAAGACATCCTGTTTGACCTTCACAGAGTGTTTGACCTTCACATGACGTATTTTTCTGAGATTTAAAAAGTAACTAATACATTATCAAAATGACCAGATTTCACTTGATACTCAACGTTTAGGCCTGTGTTTGTGTATGTACTTTGATAGACATTAATTTCAAATTCGAATCCAAAATCAATTTGCATAAAAATATATATTTCATGCCATTTAACTGTAATGTGACCAAAATATGTTCTACCTAAGCAAAAAAATAACAAGTTAGATCTGCAAAAGTTTGTTGGCTCAAGCGGGACTTGAACCCTAAAAGTTAGCATCTTGGTTTCAAAGGCCAAGGCTTTTCCTACTGGACCAGCGAGTCGGCTGTGATTTGAATGGAACTTTAGCACTAAGACTTTGGATTCACGAAGGCAAAACAAACAATCTCGCATCCGAGAATGAATTCATTGTATGGAGGGGTGCTTTTCAGCGTTTTGAGCTGTTTGATGTGTTGTTTGAGGTCAGAGCGTGCTTTTGACCATTTCGAGCTCCTTGGTGTGTTGTTTTAGGTCGAAAATACGATGTCTAGCGAGGCTAGCGCTGTTCTGAGTTCAGAGAACGTTGTAGCGACGTCTTCCGGTGTCCCGTGGCCGTATGCACGGATTTAGTGACCAAAATCGAATGTAGATGACTGGACAGCGTGTTTGCATGAAATGTCTACAAGCACAAAGTGTAGAACATGCGGCCGGGAGGAAATGCATATTTCAAAGTTCAAGAGGACGACAGGCATTTTGGAAAAAAGAGTTAATCGAGGACGTCACACCCTTGCGAGTGGAATCTGCCGAGCATTTAGGCAGGAATCAGGACGGCCTCCCTTTATCTAATGACCAAGAGCCCAAGAGCCCAAGAGCTGATAGTGGCCGTCATTATGCCCTTTTCTTTTCGTTAAGGGAAGGTACACTTGCTTGTACCTACCTACGCACCCACCCGTGCCTTTGGTCTTGAAACTAAATCTTGACCACAAAGGCTATCAAAGTGTATGAGACGCACTCAGACAATTTATTGCCAGTCCCAAACAAAGAGTTTAATTGACAATGTGATCTATCAGTGTAAAGTTTTTCTATTTTTTCCCCAAAATTAACCGACGGCACTCACCGTGCAGCATTTCTATCTGCCGAACCATTAGAGACATTTCAAAATTGATTTTACCATTGTCAAGAGGAGAGATTTGTCTTTATTTGCATACATTTTTTCTTTATGAGCATGGAAAAGTAAAGAAACGGTGAGCGATGCGACATCTGCCGCAAATATGAAGCTTTATCTAAAAAAATTAGATAATTTAGCTTAGGAGTCATTTACTGTGAACAATTTTATAATGAAGTACTACACAAAAGGTTTTTGTCTTCAACAAGCGTAGCCATCGATGTAAAGTATGTTTTCCTAGTGTTTTATTGCCAATGAAGTACAATTTTTCAATCATTCTTATATGAGAATCATTCAAAACGCAAATAGGATTGACCACATTTAAATGCTCCGAATTTCAATGTTAATGTTTGATCTAATTTTGATGAGATTTATCGCAGATTGTATGATCTTTTGGCTTTCTAATGATATATGGAACAATGATTTGCCGTCTATCACTGATGAGTAACGACGTTTTTTAACATACCTATATCCTTTGCATTCAAAACGAAAGCAGAATTGACAATATTCAAAGGGCCGTAACTCAGTGTAAAACAAATATAGAAATTTACTGTCAAATTTAAAAAAAATCTAAAGACTTTTGGCTTTCATATGATGTATAGAACAAAGCGTTATCATACGCCGTTGATTCGCTACGATATTTCAAACGTACCCACCAAAACACCACATGTCCAAAATGGAAAGTTTGACCTCTGACCCTGACCGGAAATGACTGTTCGCGAGCGATTTTATTCTTTTATCTTAAAGACCTTGCCAATGTCTAACTCTCATGCAAAAATCATAAAATTCTATGGTCTGGGTTTTGAGTTATCTGCCCTTGAAGTTTGCGATTTTTAGATTTTGGTCAACTTTGAAAAATCACAGCAAGAAAAGTATTGCAGTTAGGATACTGTAGAAGTCAAACTAAGGTCTACAATGCTTCAGCTACATTGAGTATAAATTTCACATCTCTAGTGCAAGTATCTTCAGAGAAGAAGTTTCTCAAAGGTGGGTGGGGTCGGCAATGGTCGAAAATGCACTAAATCCAAGATGGCGGCCAAACCACGTGACCTACGAATTTTCCATGATTTGGTTTTTTGCAGCATTTTTGATTGCGCACATTTTAAAAAAAAATTTAGGTCTCTAAGTGCATTTTGAAAAAAAAATCAATGTTAAATTTTCGATTTTGGAATCGAACTGGACCTTTAATGTATGGACCGATTTGGCCCAAAAGCTTATTGTCGCCATTCCTCAACAAGCTCTACCAGCCTGTGAAATTTGGCTTCAATAGCATCAGCCGTTTGGGCTGAATCCTGCTCACAAAATTCTGGGAACAATAAAAATAATAAACACGCCAATAACAATAAAGATTCAGCTTTTCAAGCTGAATCCTTAAATATAGTCGCAAAGCGACGACAAACGGATTCAGCGATGTATGGGGATGATATGTATGACAAATATATGCAATACATGTATGTATGAAGTCAATAGTTCGTTCAGCGAATTTTAAAAGTCACGATTTCAGTATTAACAAGGCCAAAAAGACTCTGTCAATTGCAAACGTAAATGTCATATTGAACTAGGACTGCCGCGGCAGTACTTAGCTCTTCAAGACATCCTGTTTGACCTTCACAGAGTGTTTGACCTTCACATGACGTATTTTTCTGAGATTTAAAAAGTAACTAATACATTATCAAAATGACCAGATTTCACTTGATACTCAACGTTTAGGCCTGTGTTTGTGTATGTACTTTAATAGACATTAATTTCAAATTCGAATCCAAAATCAATTTGCATAAAAATATATATTTCATGCCATTTAACTGTAATGTGACCAAAATATGTTCTACCTAAGCAAAAAAATAACAAGTTAGATCTGCAAAAGTTTGTTGGCTCAAGCGGGACTTGAACCCTAAAAGTTAGCATCTTGGTTTCAAAGGCCAAGGCTTTTCCTACTGGACCAGCGAGTCGGCTGTGATTTGAATGGAACTTTAGCACTAAGACTTTGGATTCACGAAGGCAAAACAAACAATCTCGCATCCGAGAATGAATTCATTGTATGGAGGGGTGCTTTTCAGCGTTTTGAGCTGTTTGATGTGTTGTTTGAGGTCAGAGCGTGCTTTTGACCATTTCGAGCTCCTTGGTGTGTTGTTTTAGGTCGAAAATACGATGTCTAGCGAGGCTAGCGCTGTTCTGAGTTCAGAGAACGTTGTAGCGACGTCTTCCGGTGTCCCGTGGCCGTATGCACGGATTTAGTGACCAAAATCGAATGTAGATGACTGGACAGCGTGTTTGCATGAAATGTCTACAAGCACAAAGTGTAGAACATGCGGCCGGGAGGAAATGCATATTTCAAAGTTCAAGAGGACGACAGGCATTTTGGAAAAAAGAGTTAATCGAGGACGTCACACCCTTGCGAGTGGAATCTGCCGAGCATTTAGGCAGGAATCAGGACGGCCTCCCTTTATCTAATGACCAAGAGCCCAAGAGCCCAAGAGCTGATAGTGGCCGTCATTATGCCCTTTTCTTTTCGTTAAGGGAAGGTACACTTGCTTGTACCTACCTACGCACCCACCCGTGCCTTTGGTCTTGAAACTAAATCTTGACCACAAAGGCTATCAAAGTGTATGAGACGCACTCAGACAATTTATTGCCAGTCCCAAACAAAGAGTTTAATTGACAATGTGATCTATCAGTGTAAAGTTTTTCTATTTTTTCCCCAAAATTAACCGACGGCACTCACCGTGCAGCATTTCTATCTGCCGAACCATTAGAGACATTTCAAAATTGATTTTACCATTGTTAAGAGGAGAGATTTGTCTTTATTTGCATACATTTTTTCTTTATGAGCATGGAAAAGTAAAGAAACGGTGAGCGATGCGACATCTGCCGCAAATATGAAGCTTTATCTAAAAAAATTAGATAATTTAGCTTAGGAGTCATTTACTGTGAACAATTTTATAATGAAGTACTACACAAAAGGTTTTTGTCTTCAACAAGCGTAGCCATCGATGTAAAGTATGTTTTCCTAGTGTTTTATTGCCAATGAAGTACAATTTTTCAATCATTCTTATATGAGAATCATTCAAAACGCAAATAGGATTGACCACATTTAAATGCTCCGAATTTCAATGTTAATGTTTGATCTAATTTTGATGAGATTTATCGCAGATTGTATGATCTTTTGGCTTTCTAATGATATATGGAACAATGATTTGCCGTCTATCACTGATGAGTAACGACGTTTTTTAACATACCTATATCCTTTGCATTCAAAACGAAAGCAGAATTGACAATATTCAAAGGGCCGTAACTCAGTGTAAAACAAATATAGAAATTTACTGTCAAATTTAAAAAAAATCTAAAGACTTTTGGCTTTCATATGATGTATAGAACAAAGCGTTATCATACGCCGTTGATTCGCTACGATATTTCAAACGTACCCACCAAAACACCACATGTCCAAAATGGAAAGTTTGACCTCTGACCCTGACCGGAAATGACTGTTCGCGAGCGATTTTATTCTTTTATCTTAAAGACCTTGCCAATGTCTAACTCTCATGCAAAAATCATAAAATTCTATGGTCTGGGTTTTGAGTTATCTGCCCTTGAAGTTTGCGATTTTTAGATTTTGGTCAACTTTGAAAAATCACAGCAAGAAAAGTATTGCAGTTAGGATACTGTAGAAGTCAAACTAAGGTCTACAATGCTTCAGCTACATTGAGTATAAATTTCACATCTCTAGTGCAAGTATCTTCAGAGAAGAAGTTTCTCAAAGGTGGGTGGGGTCGGCAATGGTCGAAAATGCACTAAATCCAAGATGGCGGCCAAACCACGTGACCTACGAATTTTCCATGATTTGGTTTTTTGCAGCATTTTTGATTGCGCACATTTTAAAAAAAAATTTAGGTCTCTAAGTGCATTTTGAAAAAAAAATCAATGTTAAATTTTCGATTTTGGAATCGAACTGGACCTTTAATGTATGGACCGATTTGGCCCAAAAGCTTATTGTCGCCATTCCTCAACAAGCTCTACCAGCCTGTGAAATTTGGCTTCAATAGCATCAGCCGTTTGGGCTGAATCCTGCTCACAAAATTCTGGGAACAATAAAAATAATAAACACGCCAATAACAATAAGGATTCAGCTTTTCAAGCTGAATCCTTAATAAACACGCCAATAACAATAAGGATTCAGCTTTTCAAGCTGAATCCTTAAATATAGTCGCAAGCGACGACAAACGGATTCAGCGCTGTATGGTGTTAATGTTATTCACAAAGGTAATGATTTCAGTCAAAAGCTTCTTGGTAATAGTCTTTTATTGAGGAGTAACGCATTTTGCAAACATACACTTATCAAATGCATTTATAACGCATGCAGGGTTGACAATATTCAAAGGTCCGTAACTCAATGTAAATAAAAAATCAGAATTTTCGTTTCATTTTTAAAAAAATCTATAGACTTTTGGCTTTCATATCATATATAGAACAATGTGTTATCTTACGTCGTTGATTCGCTACGATGTTTTAAACATACCCACCGAAACACCACATTTCCAAAATGCAAACTTTGACCTCTGCTCCTGACCGGAAATGACTGTTCGCGAGCGATTTTTTTCTTTTATCTTAAAGACCTTGCCAATGTCTAGGTCTCATGCAAAAATCATCAAATTCTATGGTCGGGTTTTTGAGTTATCTGCCCTTGAATATTGCAAAATGTGCAAACTTTGAAATTTTTTATAAAAAAAACTATTTCGATTTTTTAAATTTTGAAACAAACTTGTTATAGGCCAATGTCTCAGTTACATCACGTGTAAGTTTCAACTTTCTAGTATCAGCAGTTGCCGAGTGGTGATTCCTGAAATGTGCCTGGGGTCGGAATTTTGAAAAAAATGCACAAAATTCAAGATGGCGGCCAAACCACGTGACATACGAATTTGTCATGATTTCGTTTTTTGCAGCATTTTTTATTGCGCATCTTTTAAAAAAAAAATTAGGTCTCTAAGTGCATTTTGAAAAAAAAGTCAATGTTAAATTTTCGATTTTGGAATCGAACTGGACCTTTAATGTATGGGCCGAATTGTCCCAAAAGCTTATTGTCGCCATTCCTTAACAAGGTCTTCCAGCCTGTGAAATTTGGTTTTGATAGCATCAGCCGTTTGGGCTGAAAGTTGACCACAAAATTCGTGGAATAATAAAAAAAAACACGCCAATAACAATAAGGATTCAGCCTTATGGCTGAATCCTTAAATATAGTCGCAAGCGACGACAAACGGATTCAGCGCTGTATGGTGTTAAATGTAATGCACAAAGGTAATTATTTCAGTCAAAAGCTTATGGGTTATAATCTTTTGTTGATGATTAACGCAATTTGCAAACAAACAGTTATCAAATGCATTTAAAACGCATGCAGGGTTGACAATATTCAAAGGTCCGTAACTCAATGTAAATGTAGTAACTGAATTTATTGTTAATTTTTAAAAGATTTTGTATTCTTTTGGCTTTCTAATGATATATGGAACAATGATTTGTCGTCTATCACTGATGACTAACAACTTTTTTAACATACCTGTATCCTATGCATTCAAAACGAAAGCAGAATTGACAATATTCAAAGGGCTGTAACTCGATGTAAAACAAATAAAGAAATTTTCTGTCAAATTTAAAAAAAATCTATAGGCTTTTGGCTTCCATATGATGTATAGAACAAAGCGTTATCGTACGCCGTTGATTCGCTACGATATTTCAAACATACCCACCAAAACACCACATTTCCAAAATGCAAAGTTTGACCTCTGACCCTGACCGGAAATGACTGTTCGCGAGCGATTTTATTCTTTTATCTTAAAGGGCTTGCCAATGTCTAACTCTCATGCAAAAATCATAAAATTCTATGGTCGGGTTTTGAGTTATCTGCCCTTGAAGTTTGCGATTTTTACATTTTGGTCAACTTTGAAAAATCACAGCAAGAAAAGTATTAAAGTTAGAACTTTGTAGAAGTCAAATTCAGAACTACAATGCTTCAGCTACATTGAGTATAAATTTCAGCTCTCTAGTGCAAGTATCTTCAGAGAAGAAAACTTTCAAAGGTGGGTGGGGTCAGAAATGGTCGAAAATGTACTAAAAGCAAGATGGCGGCCAAACCACGTGACCTACGAATTTGCCATGATTTCGTTTTTTGCAGCATTTTTGATTGCGCACATTTGAAAAAAAAAATTAGGTCTCTAAGAGCATTTTGAAAAAAAAGTCAATGTTAAATTTTCGATTTTGGAATCGAACTGGACCTTTAACGTATGGGCCGAATTGTCCCAAAAGCTTATTGTGGCCATTCCTCAACAAGGTCTACCAGCCTGTGAAATTTTGCTTCGATAGCATCAGCCGTTTGGGCTGAAAGTTGTCCACAAAAATCGTGGAATAATAATAATAATAAAAAAAAAAAATAAATAAATAAACACGCCAATAACAATAAGGATTCAGCCTTATGGCTGAATCCTTAAATATAGCCGCAAGCGGCGACAACAGGATTCAGCCGCATTAACAGCAAGTTCAGTACAAAGATAAACATGTCAGGAATGAGTCCTGAAAATTTCATTTATTTATCTTTATGCATCAAGCTTTAGGAGCATTTTAAAGGAGAAGATTCGCTAAATCCAAGGGGTCCGGAAATTCTAAAAAGCACAAAAAATCAAAATGGCGACGAAACCACGTGACCTACAACTTTGTCTCGATTGACTTTTTTGCTTAGAATGTCATTGTCCAACTCTATGTAAAATTTCAAGTCTCTAGGTGCATTTTGAAAAAATTGCCCATGTTAATTTTTTTCACCCTTACGTTCGGTCATCTTTGACTCTATTTTGTCATCGCAAATGACTGTTCGCGATCAATGTTTTGATAGATACCTAATGTATACAACACTGTCTAACATTCCTGAAAAATTTGCATAATTCTGAGTCGAACTTTTTGAGTTATCTGCGCTTGAAAATTCGATTTTTTAGAACATGTGAAATTTTGAAAGGATGCTGCGACAAAAGTATTTCGAATTTCTTAATTCTAAAACAAACTTGTTAAAGGCCAATGCCTTAGCTACATTGCGTGTAAATTTCAGCTATCTAGTATCATTAGTAGCCGAGTGGTGATTCACCAATTGTGCACGGGGTCGGACTTTTGTAAAATGTGCTTAAATCCAATATGGCGGCCAAACCACGTGACCTACGACTTCGTCATGATTGTCTTTTTTTCATCATTTTTCATTGCGCTTCTTTTAAAAAAAAATTCAAGTCTCTAAGTGCATTTTGAAAAAAATTCCCATGTTAAAATTTTAAACTTTACGCCTACATAGGCAAAATATGACTGAGCCGATTTGGCCCAAAAGCTTAACCTCGCGATTCCAGGGTAAGGTCTACAAGTCTGTAAAATTTGGCATCATTTGCTTGTGCCGTTTTGGCTAAAAACTGTGCTAAAGTTTCGTGGAATAAAAAAAAAAAAAAAAAAAATAATAAAACATGCCAATAACAATAAGGATTCAGCTTGAAAAGCTGAATCCTTAAATATAGCCGCAAAGCGGCGACAAAAGGATTCAGCTGCAGTCATAACATCAACAAAGTATTAAAGGACCAGATACTCAAACGATTTTTACTAAATGAACTTACATGTAAAATCATGAATATCAAAGCAGGCTCATAGCAAGTCTAGAGCACTCAAGCGCCGCATGCTGGGTCAAGCTACAATACACAGCCAGCTTGGCCTCTGCCTGACCTCGCACAGCTGTCACTAGAAAGCACTACTGCTGGCTTAATATTGAAAACTTAACTCACCTCAAACTCAAGATCTATGCTACCTTCAAATTTGTCACAACTAAATTTAGACTTTTTTTGCTTAAAATGTCATTGCGGTTCGTTTGGTACTAGATATACTCAGGAGCCTTTTTAGCATTTTTCTTTTTGTTTAGACCTGTTTTTCTATCGATTTTGATCACAAATTCTGAACGCAATTGACTGTTTGTGAGCAATGTTTTGATAGATTCCTATTGTATGTATATTTGTCTTATAATCCTGAAAAAAATTCATAATTCTGAGTCTGACTTTTTGAGTTATCGCCCTTTGAAAATGACACATTGTACTAAGTCACCCAACTTTGAACGCTTATAGAAAAAAAAGTATTTGAGGTACGGTCTTCGAATTATTCAAATTTAATTCTCAATGCCTCAGCTACAACATACCAAAGTTGCAGCACTTTGGTGCAAGTATCTTCAGAGAAGAAGATCTTCAAAGGTGCATGGGGTCCGGAAATTCTGAAAAGTTGAAAAATCCAATATGGCGGCTAAACCACGTGACCTACGACTTCGTCAGGATAGTTTTTTTACGTAGAATTTCCTTGCGCACCCTCTCATACAAAAATTGTGATTTTTTTTGGTCACGTTTTTTATTTATCTGCATTTGAAGAAAATCATTTTTCTAAGACACAGCAAACTTTGAAGGAGTTGCTACCCATAAAATATGCATTATGCAGTATGCATTATTCATGGCATAGATTGACATGTCAGGAGTCAGTCCTGAAAAGTTCATCAAATTCTGCTAACGCGTTAAGCTTCAGGAGCCATTTTAGCATTTTTTTTCTTTTTCGACATTATTTCTATCGACTTTGATCAGAAATTCTGAACGCCAATGACTGTTTGCGATCGATAATTTGATAAATTCGTATTGTCTATATATTTGTCTTACATTCCTCAAAAATTGGATAATTCTGAGTCCAACTTTTTGAGTTATCGCCCTTTGAAAATGGCACTGTGTAATAAATTTTTAGAAAATGTGAAATTTTGAAAGGATGCTGCGACAAAAGTATTTCGAATTTCTTAATTCTATAACAAACTTGTTAAAGGCCAATGACTTAGCTACATCGTGTGTAAATTTCAGCTATCTAGTATCATTAGTAGCCGAGTGGTGATTCACCAAGTGTGCACGGGGTCGGACTTTTGTAAAATGTGCTTAAATCCAAAATGGCGGCCAAACCACGGGACCTACGACTTCGTCATGATTGTCTTTTTTTCATCATTTTTCATTGCGCTTCTTTTTAAAAAAATTTCAAGTCTCTAAGTGCATTTTGAAAAAAATTCCCATGTTAAAATTTTAAACTTTACGCCTACATAGGCAAAATATGACTGAGCCGATTTGGCCCAAAAGCTTAACCTCGCGATTCCAGGGTAAGGTCTACAAGTCTGTAAAATTTGGTATCGTTTGCTTGTGCCGTTTTGGCTAAAAACTGTGCTAAAGTTTCGTGGAATAAAAAAAAAAAAAAAAAAAAAAAAAAAAAAAAAAAAAAAAAAAAAATAATAAAACACGCCAATAACAATAAGGATTCAGCTTGAAAAGCTGAATCCTTAATAAATAAAAATATAGTCGCAAAGCGACGACAAACGGATTCAGCGATGTATGGTGATGATATGTATGACAAATATATGCAATACATGTATGTATGAAGTCAATAGTTCGTTCAGACGAATTTTAAAAGTCACGATTTCAGTATTACCAAGGCCAAAAAGACTCTGTCAATTGCAAACGTAAATGTCATATTGAACTAGGACTGCCGCGGCAGTACTTAGCTCTTCAAGACATCCTGTTTGACCTTCACAGAGTGTTTGACCTTCACATGACGTATTTTTCTGAGATTTAAAAAGTAACTAAAACATTATCAAAATGACCAGATTTCACTTGATACTCAACGTTTAGGCCTGTGTTTGTGTATGTACTTTGATTTTAGCACTAAGACTTTGAAATTCACGAAGGCAAAACAAACAATCTCGCATCTGAGAATGAATTCATTGTATGGAGGGGTGCTTTTCAGCGTTTTGAGCTGTTTGATGTGTTGTTTGAGGTCAGAGCGTGCTTTTGACCATTTCGAGCTCCTTGGTGTGTTGTTTTAGGTCGAAAATACGATGTCTAGCGAGGCTAGCGCTGTTCTGAGTTCAGAGAACGTTGTAGCGACGTCTACCGGTGTCCCGTGGCCGTATGCACGGATTTAGTGACCAAAATCGAGTGTACATGACTGGACAGCGTGTTTGCATGAAATGTCTACAAGCACAAAGTGTAGAACATGCGGCCGGGAGGAAATGCATATTTCAAAGTTCAGGAGGACGACAGGCATTTTGGAAAAGAGAGTTAATCGAGGACGTCACACCCTTGCGAGTGGAATCTGCCGAGCATTTAGGCAGGAATCAGGACGGCCTACCTTTATCTAATGACCAAGAGCCCGAGAGCTGATAGTGGCCGTCATTATGCCCTTTTCAATTAAGGGAAGGTACACTTGCTTGTACCTACCTACGCACCCACCCGTGCCTTTGGTCTTGAAACTAAATCTTGACCACAAAGGCTATCAAAGTGTATGAGACGCACTCAGACAATTTATTGCCAGTCCCAAACAAAGAGTTTAATTGACAATGTGATCTATCAGTGTAAAGTTTTTCTATTTTTTCCCCAAAATTAACCGACGGCACTCACCGTGCAGCATTCCTATCTGCCGAACCATTAGAGACATTTCAAAATTGATTTTACCATTGTTAAGAGGAGAGATTTGTCTTTATTTGCATACATTATTTCTTTATGAGCATGGAAAAGTAAAGAAACGGTGAGCGATGCGACATCTGCCGCAAATATGAAGCTTTATCTAAAGAAATTAGATAATTTAGCTTAGGAGTCATTTACTGTGAACAATTTTATAATGAAGTACTACACAAAAGGTTTTTGTCTTCAACAAGCGTAGCCATCGATGTATAGTATGTTTTCCTAGTGTTTTATTGACAATGAAGTACAATTTTTCAATCATTCTTATATGAGAATCATTCAAAACGCAAATAGGATTGACCACATTTAAATGCTCCGAATTTCAATGTTAATGTTTAATCTAATTTTTATGAGATTTATCGCAGATTGTATGATCTTTTGGCTTTCTAATGATATATGGAACAATGATTTGTCTCCTGTCACTGATGAGGAACGATTTTTTAAACATACCTGTATCCTATGCATTCAATACGAAAGCAGAATTGACAATATTCAAAGGGCCGTAACTCAATGTAAAACAAATATAGAAATTTACTGTCAAATTTAAAAAAAATCTATAGGCTTTTGGCTTTCATATGATGTATAGAACAAAGCGTTATCGTACGCCGTTGATTCGCTACGATATTTCAAACATACCCACCAAAACACCACATTTCCAAAATGCAAAGTTTGACCTCTGACCCTGACCGGAAATGACTGTTCGCGAGCGATTTTATTCTTTTATCTTAAAGGGCTTGCCAATGTCTAACTCTCATGCAAAAATCATAAAATTCTATGGTCTGGGTTTTGAGTTATCTGCCCTTGAAGTTTGCGATTTTTAGATTTTGATCTACTTTGAAAAATCACAGCAAGAAAAGTATTAAAGTTAGAACTTTGTAGAAGTCAGATTCAGAACTACAATGCTTCAGCTACATTGAGTATAAATTTCAGCTCTCTAGTGCAAGTATCTTCAGAGAAGAAGATTTTCAAAGGTGGGTGGGGTCAGAAATGTTCGAAAATGCACTAAAAGCAAGATGGCGGCCAAACCACGTGACCTACGAATTTGCCATGATTTCGTTTTTTGCAGCATTTTTGATTGCGCATCTTTTAAAGAAAATTTCAAGTCTCTAAGTGCATTTTGAAAAAAAAATCAATGTTAAATTTTCGACTTTGGATTCGAACTGGACCTTTAATGTACGGACCGATTTGGCCCAAAAGCTTATTGTCGCCATTCCTCAACAAGGTCTACCAGCCTGTGAAATTTGGCTTTGATAGCATCAGCCGTTTGGGCTGAAAGTTGACCACAAAAATCGTGGAATAATAAAAATAATAATAAACACGCCAATAACAATAAGGATTCAGCCTTATGGCTGAATCCTTAAATATAGCCGCAAAGCGGCGACAAAAGGATTCAGCTGCAGTCATAACATCAACAAAGTATTAAAGGACCAGATACTCAAACGATTTTTACTAAATGAACTTACATGTAAAATCATGAATATCAAAGCAGGCTCAAAGCAAGTCTAGAGCACTCAAGCGCCGCATGCTGGGTCAAGCTACAATACACAGCCAGCTTGGCCTCTGCCTGACCTCGCACAGCTGTCACTAGAAAGCACTACTGCTGGCTTAATATTGAAAACTTAACTCACCTCAAACTCAAGATCTATGCTACCTTCAAATTTGTCACAACTAAATTTAGACTTTTTTTGCTTAAAATGTCATTGCGGTTCGTTTGGTACTCAGGAGCCTTTTTAGCATTTTTCTTTTTGTTTAGACCTGTTTTTCTATCGATTTTGATCACAAATTCTGAACGCAATTGACTGTTTGTGAGCAATGTTTTGATAGATTTCTATTGTATGTATAATTGTCTTATAATCCTGAAAAAAGTTCATAATTCTGAGTCTGACTTTTTGAGTTATCGCCCTTTGAAAATGACACCTTGTACTAAGTCACCCAACTTTGAACGCTTATAGAAAAAAAAGTATTTGAGGTACGGTCTTCGAATTATTCAAATTTAATTCTCAATGCCTCAGCTACAACATACCAAAATTACAGCACTTTGGTGCAAGTATCTTCAGAGGAGAAGATCTTCAAAGGTGCATGGGGTCCGGAAATTGTGAAAAGTTGAAAAATCCAATATGGCGGCTAAACCACGTGACCTACGACTTTGTAAGGATAGTTTTTTTGCGTAGAATTTCCTTGCGCACCCTATCATATAAAAATTGTGAAATTTTTTTATCACGTTTTTTATTTATCTGCATTTGAAGAAAATCATTTTCTAAGACACAGCAAACTTTGAAGGAGTTGCTACCCATAAAATATGCATTATGCAGTATGCATTATTCATGGCATAGATAAACATGTCAGGAGTCAGTCCTGAAAAGTTCATCAAGTTCTGCTGACGCGTTAAGCTTCAGGAGCCTTTTTAGCATTTTTTTTCTTTTTCGACATTATTTCTATCGACTTTGATTAGAAATTCTGAACGCCAATGACTGTTTGCGATCCATAATTTGATAAATTCGTATTGTCTATATATTTGTCTTACATTTCTGAAAAAATTGCATAATTCTGAGTCTAACTTTTTGAGTTATCGCCCTATGAAAATGGCACTGTGTAATAAATTTTTAGAAAATGTGAAATTTTGAAAGGATGCTGCGACAAAAGTATTTCGAATTTCTTAATTCTATAACAAACTTGTTAAAGGCCAATGGCTTAGCTACATCGTGTGTCAATTCCAGCTTTCTAGTATCATTAGTAGCCGAGTGGTGATTCACCAAGTGTGCACGGGGTCTGACTTTTGTAAAATGTGCTTAAATCCAATATGGCGGCCAAACCATGTGACCTACGACTTCGTCATGATTGTCTTTTTTTCATCATTTTTCATTGCGCTTCTTTTAAAAAAAAATTCAAGTCTCTAAGTGCATTTTGAAAAAAATTCCCATGTTAAAATTTTAAACTTTACGCCTACATAGGCAAAATATGACTGAGCCGATTTGGCCCAAAAGCTTAACCTCGCGATTCCAGGGTAAGGTCTACAAGTCTGTAAAATTTGGTATCATTTGCTTGTGCCGTTTTGGCTAAAAACTGTGCTAAAGTTTCGTGGAATAAAAAAAAAAAAAAAAAAAAAAAAAAAAAAAAAAAAAAATAATAAAACACGCCAATAACAATAAGGATTCAGCTTGAAAAGCTGAATCCTTAACAATAAGGATTCAGCTTGAAAAGCTGAATCCTTAATAAGGATTCAGCCTTATGGCTGAATCCTTAATAAATAATGTTCAGTTCAGTTCCCTTTTCTTGCATAAATGAATTAAAGGTGTTTACACAAAAATGGCCTCCACTGGACTTTATGGACTATGGATTTTTGACACTGCTAAATAATACATTTAGCATCAACTTACAATTATCAGTAAAATATTGAAAATATAAAATTTTCAGAAAACGTGCCACTGCCCCTTTAAAATTAAGGAACCATATGCACGTTGATGAAGGAGATAACATGAATATAGAACTTCT
>CAKAJN010000070.1:0-61433 GCA_916613615.1 Steromphala cineraria
TACAATCCAAAAAGCACGTTTCCAATATTTGATGAAATCGCTTAATCAAGGGGCATAACTCTTACCCACTAAATTTGATGAAATCGCTTAATCAAGGGGCATAACTCTTACCCACTAAAATTTTCAAAGTTGCAAAAATAGGGTTGTGACCCATCTAATTGCTCCTGGGACCATCACGAAGAACTTTTATCCATTTCCGAAGACCAAAAAAGTGCCGGTTTTCCCTAATTTGGGCGTAATCGCACTTATTAAAGCCTCGTAACCCTCAACGCGCAAGAATTCCAAGTCATCTAAGTCACCAAAAGTAGGGTTGTGGCATATCAAAATGTAGCTGAGATCATTTCGAACGACATAAGTTGGTCCAAAAATTCCAAAAAAGCAACGGTTTTCCCAATATTTGATGAAATCGCTTAATCAAGGGGCATAACTCTTACCCACTAAAATTTTCAAAGTTGCAAAAATAGGGTTGTGACCCATCTAATTGCTCCTGGGACCATCACGAAGAACTTTTATCCATTTCCGAAGACCAAAAAAGTGCCGGTTTTCCCTAATTTGGGCGTAATCGCACTTATTAAAGCCTCGTAACCCTCAACGCGCAAGAATTCCAAGTCATCTAAGTCACCAAAAGTAGGGTTGTGGCATATCAAAATGTAGCTGAGATCATTTCGAACGACATAAGTTGGTCCAAAAATTCCAAAAAAGCGACGGTTTTCCCAATATTTGATGAAATCGCTTAATCAAGGGGCATAACTCTTACCCACTAAAATTTTCAAAGTTGCAAAAATAGGGTTGTGACCCATCTAATTGCTCCTGGGACCATCACGAAGAACTTTTATCCATTTCCGAAGACCAAAAAAGTGCCGGTTTTCCCTAATTTGGGCGTAATCGCACTTATTAAAGCCTCGTAACCCTCAACGCGCAAGAATTCCAAGTCATCTAAGTCACCAAAAGTAGGGTTGTGGCATATCAAAATGTAGCTGAGATCATTTCGAACGACATAAGTTGGTCCAAAAATTCCAAAAAAGCGACGGTTTTCCCAATATTTGATGAAATCGCTTAATCAAGGGGCATAACTCTTACCCACTAAAATTTTCAAAGTTGCAAAAATAGGGTTGTGACCCATCTAATTGCTCCTGGGACCATCACGAAGAACTTTTATCCATTTCCGAAGACCAAAAAAGTGCCGGTTTTCCCTAATTTGGGCGTAATCGCACTTATTAAAGCCTCGTAACCCTCAACGCGCAAGAATTCCAAGTCATCTAAGTCACCAAAAGTAGGGTTGTGGCATATCAAAATGTAGCTGAGATCATTTCGAACGACATAAGTTGGTCCAAAAATTCCAAAAAAGCGACGGTTTTCCCAATATTTGATGAAATCGCTTAATCAAGGGGCATAACTCTTACCCACTAAAATTTTCAAAGTTGCAAAAATAGGGTTGTGACCCATCTAATTGCTCCTGGGACCATCACGAAGAACTTTTATCCATTTCCGAAGACCAAAAAAGTGCCGGTTTTCCCTAATTTGGGCGTAATCGCACTTATTAAAGCCTCGTAACCCTCAACGCGCAAGAATTCCAAGTCATCTAAGTCACCAAAAGTAGGGTTGTGGCATATCAAAATGTAGCTGAGATCATTTCGAACGACATAAGTTGGTCCAAAAATTCCAAAAAAGCGACTGTTTTCCCAATATTTGATGAAATCGCTTAATCAAGGGGCATAACTCTTACCCACTAAAATTTTCAAAGTTGCAAAAATAGGGTTGTGACCCATCTAATTGCTCCTGGGACCATCACGAAGAACTTTTATCCATTTCCGAAGACCAAAAAAGTGCCGGTTTTCCCTAATTTGGGCGTAATCGCACTTATTAAAGCCTCGTAACCCTCAACGCGCAAGAATTCCAAGTCATCTAAGTCACCAAAAGTAGGGTTGTGGCATATCAAAATGTAGCTGAGATCATTTCGAACGACATAAGTTGGTCCAAAAATTCCAAAAAAGCGACGGTTTTCCCAATATTTGATGAAATCGCTTAATCAAGGGGCATAACTCTTACCCACTAAAATTTTCAAAGTTGCAAAAATAGGGTTGTGACCCATCTAATTGCTCCTGGGACCATCACGAAGAACTTTTATCCATTTCCGAAGACCAAAAAAGTGCCGGTTTTCCCTAATTTGGGCGTAATCGCACTTATTAAAGCCTCGTAACCCTCAACGCGCAAGAATTCCAAGTCATCTAAGTCACCAAAAGTAGGGTTGTGGCATATCAAAATGTAGCTGAGATCATTTCGAACGACATAAGTTGGTCCAAAAATTCCAAAAAAGCGACGGTTTTCCCAATATTTGATGAAATCGCTTAATCAAGGGGCATAACTCTTACCCACTAAAATTTTCAAAGTTGCAAAAATAGGGTTGTGACCCATCTAATTGCTCCTGGGACCATCACGAAGAACTTTTATCCATTTCCGAAGACCAAAAAAGTGCCGGTTTTCCCTAATTTGGGCGTAATCGCACTTATTAAAGCCTCGTAACCCTCAACGCGCAAGAATTCCAAGTCATCTAAGTCACCAAAAGTAGGGTTGTGGCATATCAAAATGTAGCTGAGATCATTTCGAACGACATAAGTTGGTCCAAAAATTCCAAAAAATCGACGGTTTTCCCAATATTTGATGAAATCGCTTAATCAAGGGGCATAACTCTTACCCACTAAAATTTTCAAAGTTGCAAAAATAGGGTTGTGACCCATCTAATTGCTCCTGGGACCATCACGAAGAACTTTTATCCATTTCCGAAGACCAAAAAAGTGCCGGTTTTCCCTAATTTGGGCGTAATCGCACTTATTAAAGCCTCGTAACCCTCAACGCGCAAGAATTCCAAGTCATCTAAGTCACCAAAAGTAGGGTTGTGGCATATCAAAATGTAGCTGAGATCATTTCGAACGACATAAGTTGGTCCAAAAATTCCAAAAAAGCGACGGTTTTCCCAATATTTGATGAAATCGCTTAATCAAGGGGCATAACTCTTACCCACTAAAATTTTCAAAGTTGCAAAAATAGGGTTGTGACCCATCTAATTGCTCCTGGGACCATCACGAAGAACTTTTATCCATATCCGAAGACCAAAAAAGTGCCGGTTTTCCCTAATTTGGGCGTAATCGCACTTATTAAAGCCTCGTAACCCTCAACGCGCAAGAATTCCAAGTCATCTAAGTCACCAAAAGTAGGGTTGTGGCATATTAAAATGTAGCTGAGATCATTTCGAACGACATAAGTTGGTCCAAAAATTCCAAAAAAGCGACGATTTTCCCAATATTTGATGAAATCGCTTAATCAAGGGGCATAACTCTTACCCACTAAAATTTTCAAAGTTGCAAAAATAGGGTTGTGACCCATCTAATTGCTCCTGGGACCATCACGAAGAACTTTTATCCATTTCCGAAGACCAAAAAAGTGCCGGTTTTCCCTAATTTGGGCGTAATCGCACTTATTAAAGCCTCGTAACCCTCAACGCGCAAGAATTCCAAGTCATCTAAGTCACCAAAAGTAGGGTTGTGGCATATCAAAATGTAGCTGAGATCATTTCGAACGACATAAGTTGGTCCACATATTCCAAAAAAGCGATGGTTTTCCCAATATTTGATGAAATCGCTTAATCAAGGGGCATAACTCTTACCCACTAAAATTTTCAAAGTTGCAAAAATAGGGTTGTGACCCATCTAATTGCTCCTGGGACCATCACGAAGAACTTTTATCCATTTCCGAAGACCAAAAAAGTGCCGGTTTTCCCTAATTTGGGCGTAATCGCACTTATTAAAGCCTCGTAACCCTCAACGCGCAAGAATTCCAAGTCATCTAAGTCACCAAAAGTAGGGTTGTGGCATATCAAAATGTAGCTGAGATCATTTCGAACGACATAAGTTGGTCCAAAATTTCCAAAAAAGCGACGGTTTTCCCAATATTTGATGAAATCGCTTAATCAAGGGGCATAACTCTTACCCACTAAAATTTTCAAAGTTGCAAAAATAGGGTTGTGACCCATCTAATTGCTCCTGGGACCATCACGAAGAACTTTTATCCATTTCCGAAGACCAAAAAAGTGCCGGTTTTCCCTAATTTGGGCGTAATCGCACTTATTAAAGCCTCGTAACCCTCAACGCGCAAGAATTCCAAGTCATCTAAGTCACCAAAAGTAGGGTTGTGGCATATCAAAATGTAGCTGAGATCATTTCGAACGACATAAGTTGGTCCAAAAATTCCAAAAAAGCGACGGTTTTCCCAATATTTGATGAAATCGCTTAATCAAGGGGCATAACTCTTACCCACTAAAATTTTCAAAGTTGCAAAAATAGGGTTGTGACCCATCTAATTGCTCCTGGGACCATCACGAAGAACTTTTATCCATTTCCGAAGACCAAAAAAGTGCCGGTTTTCCCTAATTTGGGCGTAATCGCACTTATTAAAGCCTCGTAACCCTCAACGCGCAAGAATTCCAAGTCATCTAAGTCACCAAAAGTAGGGTTGTGGCATATCAAAATGTAGCTGAGATCATTTCGAACGACATAAGTTGGTCCAAAAATTCCAAAAAAGCGACGGTTTTCCCAATATTTGATGAAATCGCTTAATCAAGGGGCATAACTCTTACCCACTAAAATTTTCAAAGTTGCAAAAATAGGGTTGTGACCCATCTAATTGCTCCTGGGACCATCACGAAGAACTTTTATCCATTTCCGAAGACCAAAAAAGTGCCGGTTTTCCCTAATTTGGGCGTAATCGCACTTATTAAAGCCTCGTAACCCTCAACGCGCAAGAATTCCAAGTCATCTAAGTCACCAAAAGTAGGGTTGTGGCATATCAAAATGTAGCTGAGATCATTTCGAACGACATAAGTTGGTCCAAAAATTCCAAAAAAAGCGACGGTTTTCCCAATATTTGATGAAATTGCTTAATCAAGGGGCATAACTCTTACCCACTAAAATTTTCAAAGTTGCAAAAATAGGGTTGTGACCCATCTAATTGCTCCTGGGACCATCACGAAGAACTTTTATCCATTTCCGAAGACCAAAAAAGTGCCGGTTTTCCCTAATTTGGGCGTAATCGCACTTATTAAAGCCTCGTAACCCTCAACGCGCAAGAATTCCAAGTCATCTAAGTCACCAAAAGTAGGGTTGTGGCATATCAAAATGTAGCTGAGATCATTTCGAACGACATAAGTTGGTCCAAAAATTCCAAAAAAGCGACGGTTTTCCCAATATTTGATGAAATCGCTTAATCAAGGGGCATAACTCTTACCCACTAAAATTTTCAAAGTTGCAAAAATAGGGTTGTGACCCATCTAATTGCTCCTGGGACCATCACGAAGAACTTTTATCCATTTCCGAAGACCAAAAAAGTGCCGGTTTTCCCTAATTTGGGCGTAATCGCACTTATTAAAGCCTCGTAACCCTCAACGCGCAAGAATTCCAAGTCATCTAAGTCACCAAAAGTAGGGTTGTGGCATATCAAAATGTAGCTGAGATCATTTCGAACGACATAAGTTGGTCCAAAAATTCCAAAAAAGCGACGGTTTTCCCAATATTTGATGAAATCGCTTAATCAAGGGGCATAACTCTTACCCACTAAAATTTTCAAAGTTGCAAAAATAGGGTTGTGACCCATCTAATTGCTCCTGGGACCATCACGAAGAACTTTTATCCATTTCCGAAGACCAAAAAAGTGCCGGTTTTCCCTAATTTGGGCGTAATCGCACTTATTAAAGCCTCGTAACCCTCAACGCGCAAGAATTCCAAGTCATCTAAGTCACCAAAAGTAGGGTTGTGGCATATCAAAATGTAGCTGAGATCATTTCGAACGACATAAGTTGGTCCAAACATTCCAAAAAAGCGACGGTTTTCCCAATATTTGATGAAATCGCTTAATCAAGGGGCATAACTCTTACCCACTAAAATTTTCAAAGTTGCAAAAATAGGGTTGTGACCCATCTAATTGCTCCTGGGACCATCACGAAGAACTTTTATCCATTTCCGAAGACCAAAAAAGTGCCGGTTTTCCCTAATTTGGGCGTAATCGCACTTATTAAAGCCTCGTAAGCCTCAACGCGCAAGAATTCCAAGTCATCTAAGTCACCAAAAGTAGGGTTGTGGCATATCAAAATGTAGCTGAGATCATTTCGAACGACATAAGTTGGTCCAAAAATTCCAAAAAAGCGACGGTTTTCCCAATATTTGATGAAATCGCTTAATCAAGGGGCATAACTCTTACCCACTAAAATTTTCAAAGTTGCAAAAATAGGGTTGTGACCCATCTAATTGCTCCTGGGACCATCACGAAGAACTTTTATCCATTTCCGAAGACCAAAAAAGTGCCGGTTTTCCCTAATTTGGGCGTAATCGCACTTATTAAAGCCTCGTAGCCCTCAACGCGCAAGAATTCCAAGTCATCTAAGTCACCAAAAGTAGGGTTGTGGCATATCAAAATGTAGCTGAGATCATTTCGAACGACATAAGTTGGTCCAAAAATTCCAAAAAAGCGACGGTTTTCCCAATATTTGATGAAATCGCTTAATCAAGGGGCATAACTCTTACCCACTAAAATTTTCAAAGTTGCAAAAATAGGGTTGTGACCCATCTAATTGCTCCTGGGACCATCACGAAGAACTTTTATCCATTTCCGAAGACCAAAAAAGTGCCGGTTTTCCCTAATTTGGGCGTAATCGCACTTATTAAAGCCTCGTAACCCTCAACGCGCAAGAATTCCAAGTCATCTAAGTCACCAAAAGTAGGGTTGTGGCATATCAAAATGTAGCTGAGATCATTTCGAACGACATAAGTTGGTCCAAAAATTCCAAAAAAGCGACGGTTTTCCCAATATTTGATGAAATCGCTTAATCAAGGGGCATAACTCTTACCCACTAAAATTTTCAAAGTTGCAAAAATAGGGTTGTGACCCATCTAATTGCTCCTGGGACCATCACGAAGAACTTTTATCCATTTCCGAAGACCAAAAAAGTGCCGGTTTTCCCTAATTTGGGCGTAATCGCACTTATTAAAGCCTCGTAACCCTCAACGCGCAAGAATTCCAAGTCATCTAAGTCACCAAAAGTAGGGTTGTGGCATATCAAAATGTAGCTGAGATCATTTCGAACGACATAAGTTGGTCCAAAAATTCCAAAAAAGCGACGGTTTTCCCAATATTTGATGAAATCGCTTAATCAAGGGGCATAACTCTTACCCACTAAAATTTTCAAAGTTGCAAAAATAGGGTTGTGACCCATCTAATTGCTCCTGGGACCATCACGAAGAACTTTTATCCATTTCCGAAGACCAAAAAAGTGCCGGTTTTCCCTAATTTGGGCGTAATCGCACTTATTAAAGCCTCGTAACCCTCAACGCGCAAGAATTCCAAGTCATCTAAGTCACCAAAAGTAGGGTTGTGGCATATCAAAATGTAGCTGAGATCATTTCGAACGACATAAGTTGGTCCAAAAATTCCAAAAAAGCAACGGTTTTCCCAATATTTGATGAAATCGCTTAATCAAGGGGCATAACTCTTACCCACTAAAATTTTCAAAGTTGCAAAAATAGGGTTGTGACCCATCTAATTGCTCCTGGGACCATCACGAAGAACTTTTATCCATTTCCGAAGACCAAAAAAGTGCCGGTTTTCCCTAATTTGGGCGTAATCGCACTTATTAAAGCCTCGTAACCCTCAACGCGCAAGAATTCCAAGTCATCTAAGTCACCAAAAGTAGGGTTGTGGCATATCAAAATGTAGCTGAGATCATTTCGAACGACATAAGTTGGTCCAAACATTCCAAAAAAGCGACGGTTTTCCCAATATTTGATGACATCGCTTAATCAAGGGGCATAACTCTTACCCACTAAAATTTTCAAAGTTGCAAAAATAGGGTTGTGACCCATCTAATTGCTCCTGGGACCATCACGAAGAACTTTTATCCATTTCCGAAGACCAAAAAAGTGCCGGTTTTCCCTAATTTGGGCGTAATCGCACTTATTAAAGCCTCGTAACCCTCAACGCGCAAGAATTCCAAGTCATCTAAGTCACCAAAAGTAGGGTTGTGGCATATCAAAATGTAGCTGAGATCATTTCGAACGACATAAGTTGGTCCAAAAATTCCAAAAAAGCGACGGTTTTCCCAATATTTGATGAAATCGCTTAATCAAGGGGCATAACTCTTACCCACTAAAATTTTTAAAGTTGCAAAAATAGGGTTGTGACCCATCTAATTGCTCCTGGGACCATCACGAAGAACTTTTATCCATTTCCGAAGACCAAAAAAGTGCCGGTTTTCCCTAATTTGGGCGTAATCGCACTTATTAAAGCCTCGTAACCCTCAACGCGCAAGAATTCCAAGTCATCTAAGTCACCAAAAGTAGGGTTGTGGCATATCAAAATGTAGCTGAGATCATTTCGAACGACATAAGTTGGTCCAAAAATTCCAAAAAAGCGACGGTTTTCCCAATATTTGATGAAATCGCTTAATCAAGGGGCATAACTCTTACCCACTAAAATTTTCAAAGTTGCAAAAATAGGGTTGTGACCCATCTAATTGCTCCTGGGACCATCACGAAGAACTTTTATCCATTTCCGAAGACCAAAAAAGTGCCGGTTTTCCCTAATTTGGGCGTAATCGCACTTATTAAAGCCTCGTAACCCTCAACGCGCAAGAATTCCAAGTCATCTAAGTCACCAAAAGTAGGGTTGTGGCATATCAAAATGTAGCTGAGATCATTTCGAACGACATAAGTTGGTCCAAAAATTCCAAAAAAGCGACGGTTTTCCCAATATTTGATGAAATCGCTTAATCAAGGGGCATAACTCTTACCCACTAAAATTTTCAAAGTTGCAAAAATAGGGTTGTGACCCATCTAATTGCTCCTGGGACCATCACGAAGAACTTTTATCCATTTCCGAAGACCAAAAAAGTGCCGGTTTTCCCTAATTTGGGCGTAATCACACTTATTAAAGCCTCGTAACCCTCAACGCGCAAGAATTCCAAGTCATCTAAGTCACCAAAAGTAGGGTTGTGGCATATCAAAATGTAGCTGAGATCATTTCGAACGACATAAGTTGGTCCAAACATTCCAAAAAAGCGACGGTTTTCCCAATATTTGATGAAATCGCTTAATCAAGGGGCATAACTCTTACCCACTAAAATTTTCAAAGTTGCAAAAATAGGGTTGTGACCCATCTAATTGCTCCTGGGACCATCACGAAGAACTTTTATCCATTTCCGAAGACCAAAAAAGTGCCGGTTTTCCCTAATTTGGGCGTAATCGCACTTATTAAAGCCTCGTAACCCTCAACGCGCAAGAATTCCAAGTCATCTAAGTTACCAAAAGTAGGGTTGTGGCATATCAAAATGTAGCTGAGATCATTTCGAACGACATAAGTTGGTCCAAAAATTCCAAAAAAGCGACGGTTTTCCCAATATTTGATGAAATCGCTTAATCAAGGGGCATAACTCTTACCCACTAAAATTTTCAAAGTTGCAAAAATAGGGTTGTGACCCATCTAATTGCTCCTGGGACCATCACGAAGAACTTTTATCCATTTCCGAAGACCAAAAAAGTGCCGGTTTTCCCTAATTTGGGCGTAATCGCACTTATTAAAGCCTCGTAGCCCTCAACGCGCAAGAATTCCAAGTCATCTAAGTCACCAAAAGTAGGGTTGTGGCATATCAAAATGTAGCTGAGATCATTTCGAACGACATAAGTTGGTCCAAAAATTCCAAAAAAGCGACGGTTTTCCCAATATTTGATGAAATCGCTTAATCAAGGGGCATAACTCTTACCCACTAAAATTTTCAAAGTTGCAAAAATAGGGTTGTGACCCATCTAATTGCTCCTGGGACCATCACGAAGAACTTTTATCCATTTCCGAAGACCAAAAAAGTGCCGGTTTTCCCTAATTTGGGCGTAATCGCACTTATTAAAGCCTCGTAACCCTCAACGCGCAAGAATTCCAAGTCATCTAAGTTACCAAAAGTAGGGTTGTGGCATATCAAAATGTAGCTGAGATCATTTCGAACGACATAAGTTGGTCCAAAAATTCCAAAAAAGCGACGGTTTTCCCAATATTTGATGAAATCGCTTAATCAAGGGGCATAACTCTTACCCACTAAAATTTTCAAAGTTGCAAAAATAGGGTTGTGACCCATCTAATTGCTCCTGGGACCATCACGAAGAACTTTTATCCATTTCCGAAGACCAAAAAAGTGCCGGTTTTCCCTAATTTGGGCGTAATCGCACTTATTAAAGCCTCGTAACCCTCAACGCGCAAGAATTCCAAGTCATCTAAGTCACCAAAAGTAGGGTTGTGGCATATCAAAATGTAGCTGAGATCATTTCGAACGACATAAGTTGGTCCAAAAATTCCAAAAAAGCGACGGTTTTCCCAATATTTGATGAAATCGCTTAATCAAGGGGCATAACTCTTACCCACTAAAATTTTCAAAGTTGCAAAAATAGGGTTGTGACCCATCTAATTGCTCCTGGGACCATCACGAAGAACTTTTATCCATTTCCGAAGACCAAAAAAGTGCCGGTTTTCCCTAATTTGGGCGTAATCGCACTTATTAAAGCCTCGTAACCCTCAACGCGCAAGAATTCCAAGTCATCTAAGTCACCAAAAGTAGGGTTGTGGCATATCAAAATGTAGCTGAGATCATTTCGAACGACATAAGTTGGTCCAAAAATTCCAAAAAAGCGACGGTTTTCCCAATATTTGATGAAATCGCTTAATCAAGGGGCATAACTCTTACCCACTAAAATTTTCAAAGTTGCAAAAATAGGGTTGTGACCCATCTAATTGCTCCTGGGACCATCACGAAGAACTTTTATCCATTTCCGAAGACCAAAAAAGTGCCGGTTTTCCCTAATTTGGGCGTAATCGCACTTATTAAAGCCTCGTAACCCTCAACGCGCAAGAATTCCAAGTCATCTAAGTCACCAAAAGTAGGGTTGTGGCATATCAAAATGTAGCTGAGATCATTTCGAACGACATAAGTTGGTCCAAAAATTCCAAAAAAGCGACGGTTTTCCCAATATTTGATGAAATCGCTTAATCAAGGGGCATAACTCTTACCCACTAAAATTTTCAAAGTTGCAAAAATAGGGTTGTGACCCATCTAATTGCTCCTGGGACCATCACGAAGAACTTTTATCCATTTCCGAAGACCAAAAAAGTGCCGGTTTTCCCTAATTTGGGCGTAATCGCACTTATTAAAGCCTCGTAACCCTCAACGCGCAAGAATTCCAAGTCATCTAAGTCACCAAAAGTAGGGTTGTGGCATATCAAAATGTAGCTGAGATCATTTCGAACGACATAAGTTGGTCCAAACATTCCAAAAAAGCGACGGTTTTCCCAATATTTGATGAAATCGCTTAATCAAGGGGCATAACTCTTACCCACTAAAATTTTCAAAGTTGCAAAAATAGGGTTGTGACCCATCTAATTGCTCCTGGGACCATCACGAAGAACTTTTATCCATTTCCGAAGACCAAAAAAGTGCCGGTTTTCCCTAATTTGGGCGTAATCGCACTTATTAAAGCCTCGTAACCCTCAACGCGCAAGAATTCCAAGTCATCTAAGTCACCAAAAGTAGGGTTGTGGCATATCAAAATGTAGCTGAGATCATTTCGAACGACATAAGTTGGTCCAAAAATTCCAAAAAAGCGACGGTTTTCCCAATATTTGATGAAATCGCTTAATCAAGGGGCATAACTCTTACCCACTAAAATTTTTAAAGTTGCAAAAATAGGGTTGTGACCCATCTAATTGCTCCTGGGACCATCACGAAGAACTTTTATCCATTTCCGAAGACCAAAAAAGTGCCGGTTTTCCCTAATTTGGGCGTAATCGCACTTATTAAAGCCTCGTAGCCCTCAACGCGCAAGAATTCCAAGTCATCTAAGTCACCAAAAGTAGGGTTGTGGCATATCAAAATGTAGCTGAGATCATTTCGAACGACATAAGTTGGTCCAAAAATTCCAAAAAAGCGACGGTTTTCCCAATATTTGATGAAATCGCTTAATCAAGGGGCATAACTCTTACCCACTAAAATTTTCAAAGTTGCAAAAATAGGGTTGTGACCCATCTAATTGCTCCTGGGACCATCACGAAGAACTTTTATCCATTTCCGAAGACCAAAAAAGTGCCGGTTTTCCCTAATTTGGGCGTAATCGCACTTATTAAAGCCTCGTAACCCTCAACGCGCAAGAATTCCAAGTCATCTAAGTTACCAAAAGTAGGGTTGTGGCATATCAAAATGTAGCTGAGATCATTTCGAACGACATAAGTTGGTCCAAAAATTCCAAAAAAGCGACGGTTTTCCCAATATTTGATGAAATCGCTTAATCAAGGGGCATAACTCTTACCCACTAAAATTTTCAAAGTTGCAAAAATAGGGTTGTGACCCATCTAATTGCTCCTGGGACCATCACGAAGAACTTTTATCCATTTCCGAAGACCAAAAAAGTGCCGGTTTTCCCTAATTTGGGCGTAATCGCACTTATTAAAGCCTCGTAACCCTCAACGCGCAAGAATTCCAAGTCATCTAAGTCACCAAAAGTAGGGTTGTGGCATATCAAAATGTAGCTGAGATCATTTCGAACGACATAAGTTGGTCCAAAAATTCCAAAAAAGCGACGGTTTTCCCAATATTTGATGAAATCGCTTAATCAAGGGGCATAACTCTTACCCACTAAAATTTTCAAAGTTGCAAAAATAGGGTTGTGACCCATCTAATTGCTCCTGGGACCATCACGAAGAACTTTTATCCATTTCCGAAGCCAAAAAAGTGCCGGTTTTCCCTAATTTGGGCGTAATCGCACTTATTAAAGCCTCGTAACCCTCAAGGCGCAAGAATTCCAAGTCATCTAAGTCACCAAAAGTAGGGTTGTGGCATATCAAAATGTAGCTGAGATCATTTCGAACGACATAAGTTGGTCCAAAAATTCCAAAAAAGCGACGGTTTTCCCAATATTTGATGAAATCGCTTAATCAAGGGGCATAACTCTTACCCACTAAAATTTTCAAAGTTGCAAAAATAGGGTTGTGACCCATCTAATTGCTCCTGGGACCATCACGAAGAACTTTTATCCATTTCCGAAGACCAAAAAAGTGCCGGTTTTCCCTAATTTGGGCGTAATCGCACTTATTAAAGCCTCGTAACCCTCAACGCGCAAGAATTCCAAGTCATCTAAGTCACCAAAAGTAGTGTTGTGGCATATCAAAATGTAGCTGAGATCATTTCGAACGACATAAGTTGGTCCAAAAATTCCAAAAAAGCGACGGTTTTCCCAATATTTGATGAAATCGCTTAATCAAGGGGCATAACTCTTACCCACTAAAATTTTCAAAGTTGCAAAAATAGGGTTGTGACCCATCTAATTGCTCCTGGGACCATCACGAAGAACTTTTATCCATTTCCGAAGACCAAAAAAGTGCCGGTTTTCCCTAATTTGGGCGTAATCGCACTTATTAAAGCCTCGTAACCCTCAACGCGCAAGAATTCCAAGTCATCTAAGTCACCAAAAGTAGGGTTGTGGCATATCAAAATGTAGCTGAGATCATTGTCGAACGACATAAGTTGGTCCAAAAATTCCAAAAAAGCGACGGTTTTTCCAATATTTGATGAAATCGCTTAATCAAGGGGCATAACTCTTACCCACTAAAATTTTCAAAGTTGCAAAAATAGGGTTGTGACCCATCTAATTGCTCCTGGGACCATCACGAAGAACTTTTATCCATTTCCGAAGACCAAAAAAGTGCCGGTTTTCCCTAATTTGGGCGTAATCGCACTTATTAAAGCCTCGTAACCCTCAACGCGCAAGAATTCCAAGTCATCTAAGTCACCAAAAGTAGGGTTGTGGCATATCAAAATGTAGCTGAGATCATTTCGAACGACATAAGTTGGTCCAAAAATTCCAAAAAAGCGACGGTTTTCCCAATATTTGATGAAATCGCTTAATCAAGGGGCATAACTCTTACCCACTAAAATTTTCAAAGTTGCAAAAATAGGGTTGTGACCCATCTAATTGCTCCTGGGACCATCACGAAGAACTTTTATCCATTTCCGAAGACCAAAAAAGTGCCGGTTTTCCCTAATTTGGGCGTAATCGCACTTATTAAAGCCTCGTAACCCTCAACGCGCAAGAATTCCAAGTCATCTAAGTCACCAAAAGTAGGGTTGGGGCATATCAAAATGTAGCTGAGATCATTTCGAACGACATAAGTTGGTCCAAAAATTCCAAAAAAGCGACGGTTTTCCCAATATTTGATGAAATCGCTTAATCAAGGGGCATAACTCTTACCCACTAAAATTTTCAAAGTTGCAAAAATAGGGTTGTGACCCATCTAATTGCTCCTGGGACCATCACGAAGAACTTTTATCCATTTCCGAAGACCAAAAAAGTGCCGGTTTTCCCTAATTTGGGCGTAATCGCACTTTATTAAAGCCTCGTAACCCTCAACGCGCAAGAATTCCAAGTCATCTAAGTCACCAAAAGTAGGGTTGTGGCATATCAAAATGTAGCTGAGATCATTTCGAACGACATAAGTTGGTCCAAAAATTCCAAAAAAGCGACGGTTTTCCCAATATTTGATGAAATCGCTTAATCAAGGGGCATAACTCTTACCCACTAAAATTTTCAAAGTTGCAAAAATAGGGTTGTGACCCATCTAATTGCTCCTGGGACAATCACGAAGAACTTTTATCCATTTCCGAAGACCAAAAAAGTGCCGGTTTTCCCTAATTTGGGCGTAATCGCACTTATTAAAGCCTCGTAACCCTCAACGCGCAAGAATTCCAAGTCATCTAAGTCACCAAAAGTAGGGTTGTGGCATATCAAAATGTAGCTGAGATCATTTCGAACGACATAAGTTGGTCCAAAAATTCCAAAAAAGCGACGGTTTTTCCCAATATTTGATGAAATCGCTTAATCAAGGGGCATAACTCTTACCCACTAAAATTTTCAAAGTTGCAAAAATAGGGTTGTGACCATCTAATTGCTCCTGGGACCATCACGAAGAACTTTTATCCATTTCCGAAGACCAAAAAAGTGCCGGTTTTACCTAATTTGGGCGTAATCGCACTTATTAAAGCCTCGTAACCCTCAACGCGCAAGAATTCCAAGTCATCTAAGTCACCAAAAGTAGGGTTGTGGCATATCAAAATGTAGCTGAGATCATTTCGAACGACATAAGTTGGTCCAAAAATTCCAAAAAAGCGACGGTTTTCCCAATATTTGATGAAATCGCTTAATCAAGGGGCATAACTCTTACCCACTAAAATTTTCAAAGTTGCAAAAATAGGGTTGTGACCCATCTAATTGCTCCTGGGACCATCACGAAGAACTTTTATCCATTTCCGAAGACCAAAAAAGTGCCGGTTTTCCCTAATTTGGGCGTAATCGCACTTATTAAAGCCTCGTAACCCTCAACGCGCAAGAATTCCAAGTCATCTAAGTCACCAAAAGTAGGGTTGTGGCATATCAAAATGTAGCTGAGATCATTTCGAACGACATAAGTTGGTCCAAAAATTCCAAAAAAGCGACGGTTTTCCCAATATTTGATGAAATCGCTTAATCAAGGGGCATAACTCTTACCCACTAAAATTTTCAAAGTTGCAAAAATAGGGTTGTGACCCATCTAATTGCTCCTGGGACCATCACGAAGAACTTTTATCCATTTCCGAAGACCAAAAAAGTGCCGGTTTTCCCTAATTTGGGCGTAATCGCACTTATTAAAGCCTCGTAACCCTCAACGCGCAAGAATTCCAAGTCATCTAAGTCACCAAAAGTAGGGTTGTGGCATATCAAAATGTAGCTGAGATCATTTCGAACGACATAAGTTGGTCCAAAAATTCCAAAAAAAGCGACGGTTTTCCCAATATTTGATGAAATCGCTTAATCAAGGGGCATAACTCTTACCCACTAAAATTTTCAAAGTTGCAAAAATAGGGTTGTGACCCATCTAATTGCTCCTGGGACCATCACGAAGAACTTTTATCCATTTCCGAAGACCAAAAAAGTGCCGGTTTTCCCTAATTTGGGCGTAATCGCACTTATTAAAGCCTCGTAACCCTCAACGCGCAAGAATTCCAAGTCATCTAAGTCACCAAAAGTAGGGTTGTGGCATATCAAAATGTAGCTGAGATCATTGTCGAACGACATAAGTTGGTCCAAAAATTCCAAAAAAGCGACGGTTTTCCCAATATTTGATGAAATCGCTTAATCAAGGGGCATAACTCTTACCCACTAAAATTTTCAAAGTTGCAAAAATAGGGTTGTGACCCATCTAATTGCTCCTGGGACAATCACGAAGAACTTTTATCCATTTCCGAAGACCAAAAAAGTGCCGGTTTTCCCTAATTTGGGCGTAATCGCACTTATTAAAGCCTCGTAACCCTCAACGCGCAAGAATTCCAAGTCATCTAAGTCACCAAAAGTAGGGTTGTGGCATATCAAAATGTAGCTGAGATCATTTCGAACGACATAAGTTGGTCCAAAAATTCCAAAAAAGCGACGGTTTTCCCAATATTTGATGAAATCGCTTAATCAAGGGGCATAACTCTTACCCACTAAAATTTTCAAAGTTGCAAAAATAGGGTTGTGACCCATCTAATTGCTCCTGGGACCATCACGAAGAACTTTTATCCATTTCCGAAGACCAAAAAAGTGCGGTTTTCCCTAATTTGGGCGTAATCGCACTTATTAAAGCCTCGTAACCCTCAACGCGCAAGAATTCCAAGTCATCTAAGTCACCAAAAGTAGGGTTGTGGCATATCAAAATGTAGCTGAGATCATTTCGAACGACATAAGTTGGTCCAAAAATTCCAAAAAAGCGACGGTTTTCCCAATATTTGATGAAATCGCTTAATCAAGGGGCATAACTCTTACCCACTAAAATTTTCAAAGTTGCAAAAATAGGGTTGTGACCCATCTAATTGCTCCTGGGACCATCACGAAGAACTTTTATCCATTTCCGAAGACCAAAAAAGTGCCGGTTTTCCCTAATTTGGGCGTAATCGCACTTATTAAAGCCTCGTAACCCTCAACGCGCAAGAATTCCAAGTCATCTAAGTCACCAAAAGTAGGGGTTGTGGCATATCAAAATGTAGCTGAGATCATTTCGAACGACATAAGTTGGTCCAAAAATTCCAAAAAAGCGACGGTTTTCCCAATATTTGATGAAATCGCTTAATCAAGGGGCATAACTCTACCCACTAAAATTTTCAAAGTTGCAAAAATAGGGTTGTGACCCATCTAATTGCTCCTGGGACCATCACGAAGAACTTTTATCCATTTCCGAAGACCAAAAAAGTGCCGGTTTTCCCTAATTTGGGCGTAATCGCACTTATTAAAGCCTCGTAACCCTCAACGCGCAAGAATTCCAAGTCATCTAAGTCACCAAAAGTAGGGTTGTGGCATATCAAAATGTAGCTGAGATCATTTCGAACGACATAAGTTGGTCCAAAAATTCCAAAAAAGCGACGGTTTTCCCAATATTTGATGAAATCGCTTAATCAAGGGGCATAACTCTTACCCACTAAAATTTTCAAAGTTGCAAAAATAGGGTTGTGACCCATCTAATTGCTCCTGGGACCATCACGAAGAACTTTTATCCATTTCCGAAGACCAAAAAAGTGCCGGTTTTCCCTAATTTGGGCGTAATCGCACTTATTAAAGCCTCGTAACCCTCAACGCGCAAGAATTCCAAGTCATCTAAGTCACCAAAAGTAGGGTTGTGGCATATCAAAATGTAGCTGAGATCATTTCGAACGACATAAGTTGGTCCAAAAATTCCAAAAAAGCGACGGTTTTCCCAATATTTGATGAAATCGCTTAATCAAGGGGCATAACTCTTACCCACTAAAATTTTCAAAGTTGCAAAAATAGGGTTGTGACCCATCTAATTGCTCCTGGGACCATCACGAAGAACTTTTATCCATTTCCGAAGACCAAAAAAGTGCCGGTTTTCCCTAATTTGGGCGTAATCGCACTTATTAAAGCCTCGTAACCCTCAACGCGCAAGAATTCCAAGTCATCTAAGTCACCAAAAGTAGGGTTGTGGCATATCAAAATGTAGCTGAGATCATTTCGAACGACATAAGTTGGTCCAAAAATTCCAAAAAAGCGACGGTTTTCCCAATATTTGATGAAATCGCTTAATCAAGGGGCATAACTCTTACCCACTAAAATTTTCAAAGTTGCAAAAATAGGGTTGTGACCCATCTAATTGCTCCTGGGACCATCACGAAGAACTTTTATCCATTTCCGAAGACCAAAAAAGTGCCGGTTTTCCCTAATTTGGGCGTAATCGCACTTATTAAAGCCTCGTAACCCTCAACGCGCAAGAATTCCAAGTCATCTAAGTCACCAAAAGTAGGGTTGTGGCATATCAAAATGTAGCTGAGATCATTTCGAACGACATAAGTTGGTCCAAAAATTCCAAAAAAGCGACGGTTTTCCCAATATTTGATGAAATCGCTTAATCAAGGGGCATAACTCTTACCCACTAAAATTTTCAAAGTTGCAAAAATAGGGTTGTGACCCATCTAATTGCTCCTGGGACCATCACGAAGAACTTTTATCCATTTCCGAAGACCAAAAAAGTGCCGGTTTTCCCTAATTTGGGCGTAATCGCACTTATTAAAGCCTCGTAACCCTCAACGCGCAAGAATTCCAAGTCATCTAAGTCACCAAAAGTAGGGTTGTGGCATATCAAAATGTAGCTGAGATCATTTCGAACGACATAAGTTGGTCCAAAAATTCCAAAAAAGCGACGGTTTTCCCAATATTTGATGAAATCGCTTAATCAAGGGGCATAACTCTTACCCACTAAAATTTTCAAAGTTGCAAAAATAGGGTTGTGACCCATCTAATTGCTCCTGGGACCATCACGAAGAACTTTTATCCATTTCCGAAGACCAAAAAAGTGCCGGTTTTCCCTAATTTGGGCGTAATCGCACTTATTAAAGCCTCGTAACCCTCAACGCGCAAGAATTCCAAGTCATCTAAGTCACCAAAAGTAGGGTTGTGGCATATCAAAATGTAGCTGAGATCATTTCGAACGACATAAGTTGGTCCAAAAATTCCAAAAAAGCGACGGTTTTCCCAATATTTGATGAAATCGCTTAATCAAGGGGCATAACTCTTACCCACTAAAATTTTCAAAGTTGCAAAAATAGGGTTGTGACCCATCTAATTGCTCCTGGGACCATCACGAAGAACTTTTATCCATTTCCGAAGACCAAAAAAGTGCCGGTTTTCCCTAATTTGGGCGTAATCGCACTTATTAAAGCCTCGTAACCCTCAACGCGCAAGAATTCCAAGTCATCTAAGTCACCAAAAGTAGGGTTGTGGCATATCAAAATGTAGCTGAGATCATTTCGAACGACATAAGTTGGTCCAAAAATTCCAAAAAAGCGACGGTTTTCCCAATATTTGATGAAATCGCTTAATCAAGGGGCATAACTCTTACCCACTAAAATTTTCAAAGTTGCAAAAATAGGGTTGTGACCCATCTAATTGCTCCTGGGACCATCACGAAGAACTTTTATCCATTTCCGAAGACCAAAAAAGTGCCGGTTTTCCCTAATTTGGGCGTAATCGCACTTATTAAAGCCTCGTAACCCTCAACGCGCAAGAATTCCAAGTCATCTAAGTCACCAAAAGTAGGGTTGTGGCATATCAAAATGTAGCTGAGATCATTTCGAACGACATAAGTTGGTCCAAAAATTCCAAAAAAGCGACGGTTTTCCCAATATTTGATGAAATCGCTTAATCAAGGGGCATAACTCTTACCCACTAAAATTTTCAAAGTTGCAAAAATAGGGTTGTGACCCATCTAATTGCTCCTGGGACCATCACGAAGAACTTTTATCCATTTCCGAAGACCAAAAAAGTGCCGGTTTTCCCTAATTTGGGCGTAATCGCACTTATTAAAGCCTCGTAACCCTCAACGCGCAAGAATTCCAAGTCATCTAAGTCACCAAAAGTAGGGTTGTGGCATATCAAAATGTAGCTGAGATCATTTCGAACGACATAAGTTGGTCCAAAAATTCCAAAAAAGCGACGGTTTTCCCAATATTTGATGAAATCGCTTAATCAAGGGGCATAACTCTTACCCACTAAAATTTTCAAAGTTGCAAAAATAGGGTTGTGACCCATCTAATTGCTCCTGGGACCATCACGAAGAACTTTTATCCATTTCCGAAGACCAAAAAAGTGCCGGTTTTCCCTAATTTGGGCGTAATCGCACTTATTAAAGCCTCGTAACCCTCAACGCGCAAGAATTCCAAGTCATCTAAGTCACCAAAAGTAGGGTTGTGGCATATCAAAATGTAGCTGAGATCATTTCGAACGACATAAGTTGGTCCAAAAATTCCAAAAAAGCGACGGTTTTCCCAATATTTGATGAAATCGCTTAATCAAGGGGCATAACTCTTACCCACTAAAATTTTCAAAGTTGCAAAAATAGGGTTGTGACCCATCTAATTGCTCCTCGGGACCATCACGAAGAACTTTTATCCATTTCCGAAAGACCAAAAAAGTGCCGGTTTTCCCTAATTTGGGCGTAATCGCACTTATTAAAGCCTCGTAACCCTCAACGCGCAAGAATTCCAAGTCATCTAAGTCACCAAAAGTAGGGTTGTGGCATATCAAAATGTAGCTGAGATCATTTCGAACGACATAAGTTGGTCCAAAAATTCCAAAAAAGCGACGGTTTTCCCAATATTTGATGAAATCGCTTAATCAAGGGGCATAACTCTTACCCACTAAAATTTTCAAAGTTGCAAAAATAGGGTTGTGACCCATCTAATTGCTCCTGGGACCATCACGAAGAACTTTTATCCATTTCCGAAGACCAAAAAAGTGCCGGTTTTCCCTAATTTGGGCGTAATCGCACTTATTAAAGCCTCGTAACCCTCAACGCGCAAGAATTCCAAGTCATCTAAGTCACCAAAAGTAGGGTTGTGGCATATCAAAATGTAGCTGAGATCATTTCGAACGACATAAGTTGGTCCAAAAATTCCAAAAAAGCGACGGTTTTCCCAATATTTGATGAAATCGCTTAATCAAGGGGCATAACTCTTACCCACTAAAATTTTCAAAGTTGCAAAAATAGGGTTGTGACCCATCTAATTGCTCCTGGGACCATCACGAAGAACTTTTATCCATTTCCGAAGACCAAAAAAGTGCCGGTTTTCCCTAATTTGGGCGTAATCGCACTTATTAAAGCCTCGTAACCCTCAACGCGCAAGAATTCCAAGTCATCTAAGTCACCAAAAGTAGGGTTGTGGCATATCAAAATGTAGCTGAGATCATTTCGAACGACATAAGTTGGTCCAAAAATTCCAAAAAAGCGACGGTTTTCCCAATATTTGATGAAATCGCTTAATCAAGGGGCATAACTCTTACCCACTAAAATTTTCAAAGTTGCAAAAATAGGGTTGTGACCCATCTAATTGCTCCTCGGACCATCACGAAGAACTTTTATCCATTTCCGAAGACCAAAAAAGTGCCGGTTTTCCCTAATTTGGGCGTAATCGCACTTATTAAAGCCTCGTAACCCTCAACGCGCAAGAATTCCAAGTCATCTAAGTCACCAAAAGTAGGGTTGTGGCATATCAAAATGTAGCTGAGATCATTTCGAACGACATAAGTTGGTCCAAAAATTCCAAAAAAGCGACGGTTTTCCCAATATTTGATGAAATCGCTTAATCAAGGGGCATAACTCTTACCCACTAAAATTTTCAAAGTTGCAAAAATAGGGTTGTGACCCATCTAATTGCTCCTGGGACCATCACGAAGAACTTTTATCCATTTCCGAAGACCAAAAAAGTGCCGGTTTTCCCTAATTTGGGCGTAATCGCACTTATTAAAGCCTCGTAACCCTCAACGCGCAAGAATTCCAAGTCATCTAAGTCACCAAAAGTAGGGTTGTGGCATATCAAAATGTAGCTGAGATCATTTCGAACGACATAAGTTGTCCAAAAATTCCAAAAAAGCGACGGTTTTCCCAATATTTGATGAAATCGCTTAATCAAGGGGCATAACTCTTACCCACTAAAATTTTCAAAGTTGCAAAAATAGGGTTGTGACCTATCTAATTGCTCCTGGGACCATTACGAAGAACTTTTATCCATTTCCGAAGACCAAAAAAGTGCCGGTTTTCCCTAATTTGGGCGTAATCGCACTTATTAAAGCCTCGTAACCCTCAACGCGCAAGAATTCCAAGTCATCTAAGTCACCAAAAGTAGGGTTGTGGCATATCAAAATGTAGCTGAGATCATTTCGAACGACATAAGTTGGTCCAAAAATTCCAAAAAAGCGACGGTTTTCCCAATATTTGATGAAATCGCTTAATCAAGGGGCATAACTCTTACCCACTAAAATTTTCAAAGTTGCAAAAATAGGGTTGTGACCCATCTAATTGCTCCTGGGACCATCACGAAGAACTTTTATCCATTTCCGAAGACCAAAAAAGTGCCGGTTTTCCCTAATTTGGGCGTAATCGCACTTATTAAAGCCTCGTAACCCTCAACGCGCAAGAATTCCAAGTCATCTAAGTCACCAAAAGTAGGGTTGTGGCATATCAAAATGTAGCTGAGATCATTTCGAACGACATAAGTTGGTCCAAAAATTCCAAAAAAGCGACGGTTTTCCCAATATTTGATGAAATCGCTTAATCAAGGGGCATAACTCTTACCCACTAAAATTTTCAAAGTTGCAAAAATAGGGTTGTGACCCATCTAATTGCTCCTGGGACCATCACGAAGAACTTTTATCCATTTCCGAAGACCAAAAAAGTGCCGGTTTTCCCTAATTTGGGCGTAATCGCACTTATTAAAGCCTCGTAACCCTCAACGCGCAAGAATTCCAAGTCATCTAAGTCACCAAAAGTAGGGTTGTGGCATATCAAAATGTAGCTGAGATCATTTCGAACGACATAAGTTGGTCCAAAAATTCCAAAAAAGCGACGGTTTTCCCAATATTTGATGAAATCGCTTAATCAAGGGGCATAACTCTTACCCACTAAAATTTTCAAAGTTGCAAAAATAGGGTTGTGACCCATCTAATTGCTCCTGGGACCATCACGAAGAACTTTTATCCATTTCCGAAGACCAAAAAAGTGCGGTTTTCCCTAATTTGGGCGTAATCGCACTTATTAAAGCCTCGTAACCCTCAACGCGCAAGAATTCCAAGTCATCTAAGTCACCAAAAGTAGGGTTGTGGCATATCAAAATGTAGCTGAGATCATTTCGAACGACGTAAGTTGGTCAAAAAATTCCAAAAAAGCAACGGTTTTCCCAATATTTGATGAAATCGCTTAATCAAGGGGCATAACTCTTACCCACTAAAATTTTCAAAGTTGCAAAAATAGGGTTGTGACCCATCTAATTGCTCCTGGGACCATCACGAAGAACTTTTATCCATTTCCGAAGACCAAAAAAGTGCCGGTTTTCCCTAATTTGGGCGTAATCGCACTTATTAAAGCCTCGTAACCCTCAACGCGCAAGAATTCCAAGTCATCTAAGTCACCAAAAGTAGGGTTGTGGCATATCAAAATGTAGCTGAGATCATTTCGAACGACATAAGTTGGTCCAAAAATTCCAAAAAAGCGACGGTTTTCCCAATATTTGATGAAATCGCTTAATCAAGGGGCATAACTCTTACCCACTAAAATTTTCAAAGTTGCAAAAATAGGGTTGTGACCCATCTAATTGCTCCTGGGACCATCACGAAGAACTTTTATCCATTTCCGAAGACCAAAAAAGTGCCGGTTTTCCCTAATTTGGGCGTAATCGCACTTATTAAAGCCTCGTAACCCTCAACGCGCAAGAATTCCAAGTCATCTAAGTCACCAAAAGTAGGGTTGTGGCATATCAAAATGTAGCTGAGATCATTTCGAACGACATAAGTTGGTCCAAAAATTCCAAAAAAGCGACGGTTTTCCCAATATTTGATGAAATCGCTTAATCAAGGGGCATAACTCTTACCCACTAAAATTTTCAAAGTTGCAAAAATAGGGTTGTGACCCATCTAATTGCTCCTGGGACCATCACGAAGAACTTTTATCCATTTCCGAAGACCAAAAAAGTGCCGGTTTTCCCTAATTTGGGCGTAATCGCACTTATTAAAGCCTCGTAACCCTCAACGCGCAAGAATTCCAAGTCATCTAAGTCACCAAAAGTAGGGTTGTGGCATATCAAAATGTAGCTGAGATCATTTCGAACGACGTAAGTTGGTCAAAAAATTCCAAAAAAGCAACGGTTTTCCCAATATTTGATGAAATCGCTTAATCAAGGGGCATAACTCTTACCCACTAAAATTTTCAAAGTTGCAAAAATAGGGTTGTGACCCATCTAATTGCTCCTGGGACCATCACGAAGAACTTTTATCCATTTCCGAAGACCAAAAAAGTGCCGGTTTTCCCTAATTTGGGCGTAATCGCACTTATTAAAGCCTCGTAACCCTCAACGCGCAAGAATTCCAAGTCATCTAAGTCACCAAAAGTAGGGTTGTGGCATATCAAAATGTAGCTGAGATCATTTCGAACGACATAAGTTGGTCCAAAAATTCCAAAAAAGCGACGGTTTTCCCAATATTTGATGAAATCGCTTAATCAAGGGGCATAACTCTTACCCACTAAAATTTTCAAAGTTGCAAAAATAGGGTTGTGACCCATCTAATTGCTCCTGGGACCATCACGAAGAACTTTTATCCATTTCCGAAGACCAAAAAAGTGCCGGTTTTCCCTAATTTGGGCGTAATCGCACTTATTAAAGCCTCGTAACCCTCAACGCGCAAGAATTCCAAGTCATCTAAGTCACCAAAAGTAGGGTTGTGGCATATCAAAATGTAGCTGAGATCATTTCGAACGACATAAGTTGGTCCAAAAATTCCAAAAAAGCGACGGTTTTCCCAATATTTGATGATATCGCTTAATCAAGGGGCATAACTCTTACCCACTAAAATTTTCAAAGTTGCAAAAATAGGGTTGTGACCCATCTAATTGCTCCTGGGACCATCACGAAGAACTTTTATCCATTTCCGAAGACCAAAAAAGTGCCGGTTTTCCCTAATTTGGGCGTAATCGCACTTATTGTAGCCTCGTAACCCTCAACGCGCAAGAATTCCAAGTCATCTAAGTCACCAAAAGTAGGGTTGTGGCATATCAAAATGTAGCTGAGATCATTTCGAACGACATAAGTTGGTCCAAAAATTCCAAAAAAGCGACGGTTTTCCCAATATTTGATGAAATCGCTTAATCAAGGGGCATAACTCTTACCCACTAAAATTTTCAAAGTTGCAAAAATAGGGTTGTGACCCATCTAATTGCTCCTGGGACCATCACGAAGAACTTTTATCCATTTCCGAAGACCAAAAAAGTGCCGGTTTTCCCTAATTTGGGCGTAATCGCACTTATTAAAGCCTCGTAACCCTCAACGCGCAAGAATTCCAAGTCATCTAAGTCACCAAAAGTAGGGTTGTGGCATATCAAAATGTAGCTGAGATCATTTCGAACGACATAAGTTGGTCCAAAAATTCCAAAAAATCGACGGTTTTCCCAATATTTGATGAAATCGCTTAATCAAGGGGCATAACTCTTACCCACTAAAATTTTCAAAGTTGCAAAAATAGGGTTGTGACCCATCTAATTGCTCCTGGGACCATCACGAAGAACTTTTATCCATTTCCGATGACCAAAAAAGTGCCGGTTTTCCCTAATTTGGGCGTAATCGCACTTATTAAAGCCTCGTAACCCTCAACGCGCAAGAATTCCAAGTCATCTAAGTCACCAAAAGTAGGGTTGTGGCATATCAAAATGTAGCTGAGATCATTTCGAACGACATAAGTTGGTCCAAAAATTCCAAAAAAGCGACGGTTTTCCCAATATTTGATGAAATCGCTTAATCAAGGGGCATAACTCTTACCCACTAAAATTTTCAAAGTTGCAAAAATAGGGTTGTGACCCATCTAATTGCTCCTGGGACCATCACGAAGAACTTTTATCCATTTCCGAAGACCAAAAAAGTGCCGGTTTTCCCTAATTTGGGCGTAATCGCACTTATTAAAGCCTCGTAACCCTCAACGCGCAAGAATTCCAAGTCATCTAAGTCACCAAAAGTAGGGTTGTGGCATATCAAAATGTAGCTGAGATCATTTCGAACGACATAAGTTGGTCCAAAAATTCCAAAAAAGCGACGGTTTTCCCAATATTTGATGAAATCGCTTAATCAAGGGGCATAACTCTTACCCACTAAAATTTTCAAAGTTGCAAAAATAGGGTTGTGACCCATCTAATTGCTCCTGGGACCATCACGAAGAACTTTTATCCATTTCCGAAGACCAAAAAAGTGCCGGTTTTCCCTAATTTGGGCGTAATCGCACTTATTAAAGCCTCGTAACCCTCAACGCGCAAGAATTCCAAGTCATCTAAGTCACCAAAAGTAGGGTTGTGGCATATCAAAATGTAGCTGAGATCATTTCGAACGACATAAGTTGGTCCAAAAATTCCAAAAAAGCGACGGATTTCCCAATATTTGATGGAATCGCTTAATCAAGGGGCATAACTCTTACCCACTAAAATTTTCAAAGTTGCAAAAATAGGGTTGTGACCCATCTAATTGCTCCTGGGACCATCACGAAGAACTTTTATCCATTTCCGAAGACCAAAAAAGTGCCGGTTTTCCCTAATTTGGGCGTAATCGCACTTATTAAAGCCTCGTAACCCTCAACGCGCAAGAATTCCAAGTCATCTAAGTCACCAAAAGTAGGGTTGTGGCATATCAAAATGTAGCTGAGATCATTTCGAACGACATAAGTTGGTCCAAAAATTCCAAAAAATCGACGGTTTTCCCAATATTTGATGAAATCGCTTAATCAAGGGGCATAACTCTTACCCACTAAAATTTTCAAAGTTGCAAAAATAGGGTTGTGACCCATCTAATTGCTCCTGGGACCATCACGAAGAACTTTTATCCATTTCCGAAGACCAAAAAAGTGCCGGTTTTCCCTAATTTGGGCGTAATCGCACTTATTAAAGCCTCGTAACCCTCAACGCGCAAGAATTCCAAGTCATCTAAGTCACCAAAAGTAGGGTTGTGGCATATCAAAATGTAGCTGAGATCATTTCGAACGACATAAGTTGGTCCAAAAATTCCAAAAAAGCGACGGTTTTCCCAATATTTGATGAAATCGCTTAATCAAGGGGCATAACTCTTACCCACTAAAATTTTCAAAGTTGCAAAAATAGGGTTGTGACCAATCTAATTGCTCCTGGGACCATCACGAAGAACTTTTATCCATTTCCGAAGACCAAAAAAGTGCCGGTTTTCCCTAATTTGGGCGTAATCGCACTTATTAAAGCCTCGTAACCCTCAACGCGCAAGAATTCCAAGTCATCTAAGTCACCAAAAGTAGGGTTGTGGCATATCAAAATGTAGCTGAGATCATTTCGAACGACATAAGTTGGTCCAAAAATTCCAAAAAAGCGACGGTTTTCCCAATATTTGATGAAATCGCTTAATCAAGGGGCATAACTCTTACCCACTAAAATTTTCAAAGTTGCAAAAATAGGGTTGTGACCCATCTAATTGCTCCTGGGACCATCACGAAGAACTTTTATCCATTTCCGAAGACCAAAAAAGTGCCGGTTTTCCCTAATTTGGGCGTAATCGCACTTATTAAAGCCTCGTAACCCTCAACGCGCAAGAATTCCAAGTCACCAAAAGTAGGGTTGTGGCATATCAAAATGTAGCTGAGATCATTTCGAACGACATAAGTTGGTCCAAAAATTCCAAAAAAGCAACGGTTTTTCCAATATTTGATGAAATCGCTTAATCAAGGGGCATAACTCTTACCCACTAAAATTTTCAAAGTTGCAAAAATAGGGTTGTGACCCATCTAATTGCTCCTGGGACCATCACGAAGAACTTTTATCCATTTCCGAAGACCAAAAAAGTGCCGGTTTTCCCTAATTTGGGCGTAATCGCACTTATTAAAGCCTCGTAACCCTCAACGCGCAAGAATTCCAAGTCATCTAAGTCACCAAAAGTAGGGTTGTGGCATATCAAAATGTAGCTGAGATCATTTCGAACGACATAAGTTGGTCCAAAAATTCCAAAAAAGCGACGGTTTTCCCAATATTTGATGAAATCGCTTAATCAAGGGGCATAACTCTTACCCACTAAAATTTTCAAAGTTGCAAAAATAGGGTTGTGACCCATCTAATTGCTCCTGGGACCATCACGAAGAACTTTTATCCATTTCCGAAGACCAAAAAAGTGCCGGTTTTCCCTAATTTGGGCGTAATCGCACTTATTAAAGCCTCGTAACCCTCAACGCGCAAGAATTCCAAGTCATCTAAGTCACCAAAAGTAGGGTTGTGGCATATCAAAATGTAGCTGAGATCATTTCGAACGACATAAGTTGGTCCAAAAATTCCAAAAAAGCGACGGTTTTCCCAATATTTGATGAAATCGCTTAATCAAGGGGCATAACTCTTACCCACTAAAATTTTCAAAGTTGCAAAAATAGGGTTGTGACCCATCTAATTGCTCCTGGGACCATCACGAAGAACTTTTATCCATTTCCGAAGACCAAAAAAGTGCCGGTTTTCCCTAATTTGGGCGTAATCGCACTTATTAAAGCCTCGTAACCCTCAACGCGCAAGAATTCCAAGTCATCTAAGTCACCAAAAGTAGGGTTGTGGCATATCAAAATGTAGCTGAGATCATTTCGAACGACATAAGTTGGTCCAAAAATTCCAAAAAAGCGACGGTTTTCCCAATATTTGATGAAATCGCTTAATCAAGGGGCATAACTCTTACCCACTAAAATTTTCAAAGTTGCAAAAATAGGGTTGTGACCCATCTAATTGCTCCTGGGACCATCACGAAGAACTTTTATCCATTTCCGAAGACCAAAAAAGTGCCGGTTTTCCCTAATTTGGGCGTAATCGCACTTATTAAAGCCTCGTAACCCTCAACGCGCAAGAATTCCAAGTCATCTAAAGGTGCGTTCACACGGTGCAATCTGTGGCATACAACATGTTGTACAACACAAATTGCACAAAGGATGTTGCAAACAATTCACCGTTCACACGTTGCAACAGTTGCATACAACTTGTAATCTCGCGTGACTTCAAAACAGGTGCTTTGTTTTAGACACTTTTTGTTACTAGCCATTACAACTTGAAACATCACAACAACTCTTGTGGCTTTATTTTTTATATTAAATTGAAATAATTAAAACAACTTTCACGGTCGTTTTAATGCTGAGCCTCATGATCCTCAGGGTGATTCAATTTAACAACTATAATATTTCCAAAATATCGCTTATTCGTTTCAATCAGCTGTTCTCTGTTTACGCAGGGATTCTAAAAATAGGTTCAAAACTCATGGTCTCTCTTTCTGCAGCTTCATAACTGTTGCGTAACCGAGTAAGGAGTTCGATGGGGCCCCCGAAGGGTGCCAGTGACATTCGTTGAAACTGTCGCTTTGAACTCTTTGGACGGCTTGATATAAAATATGCTAACCTTATGAATGTGTTCAAAGGTTTATAATGGTTTAAAGTAAACAATTATACTCGTTTCGACTTGCTATACGTAGTATCAGACTCAAATCAATAAGAAAATCAGAGGTTTCCGTTGCTTAATTTTAAAATATTGAAGCGTCTGTAAAATCCTTCAATATGGAAAATATTTATTTTTAATTTTGTGTCCCAATGAATGTTAGTATAATAATGTCAAAATGTTTTCTAGTATGAAGAATGGTGAGATGAATATCTATAAGACAATGATATCCCTTCCTCATCTGACCATAAAGGTTTGAAATAATTTGAAACACTGATTATTTTCAATTTTCTTTGACCTGTCATTGACACAGAGACATGACAATTACAAGATTCCTCTCAAACAAAATACAAAGAATGAGTTAAATATTGCTAAACAAATTCTTGCATGTTTTATGCACATTCCCATAATCAACAAAACACTGAGAAAAGAAAAGATATGTTGAATATATTATTTATTTTATTGCAATTTTTTTTTCAACAAGTAGCAGATAATACCTCTTTTCATACACATTTTATGAAACAATTATTACAAAATCAACAGGTCAAATTAGGCTATATGTTTTCTATCAAATCAAATCATATCTCAAGATGGTCTAAGAAAAAATACAATATACTGTGTAGTGAAATTTGGATATTTCAAATCTTAGTTGCACTTTTCCCCATTTGTGAATAATATGAGTAATGAAAAAAAAGGCTGCTTCAAAGAAATATACAAAATTGTCAAAATGAGCACTTATTTCAGTATGACACCACTGATTAGGCCCTTCTTGTAACTGATTTCTTTATTTCAACTTGGTATAATAATATAATCTAAGTCTAATAATCTAAATAATGTTTATTCAATTAAATGAACATCATAATTCTTTTTATTGAGTTTTTTAACAAAATATATAAAAGTTGAATGAACTCCCATCAAGACAAATCATAATAAAATATAAGTATTCATTATCCTGTGAAAGTGGTTAACTGAAATTTAATTTGGTTGAATGAAGTTTAGTGACTGAATCTGTTTTAATGGGCTTTTAAGAAGAATTCAACCTGTTACACATGAATTCAGTAATTCCTTCTAATCACCTACACCAAAATGTATTATATAGATCATAGTCACAATTTATCAAATATAAATCATTAAGAAAATACCATTAACACAGTTATTGGAGTTTTACTTCAAATATATTGCTTAATATGGGTGATTATTGTTAAATTGCTTGTGATCAATACAGAAATCAATGTATATTACTTACAATCTTCAAGTAAGAAAAAATTGATTATAATGAATATTAAAAACTTGTACATGTAAATAAACATATACACATAGTTTTTCTATTGGTCTGCTACATAACTGCTTTAGATTATGAAAAATAAGTACTAGTAAACTGAAAACAAGTGTAATGTCAGATTAGATTGCTTTACTAAGGTTCATGAATCAAATTCCTCTAGATTTCACAGATAAAGTTCTTTGAAAACAAATAAAACATTTCCATATCATGTGGTTTATCATTAATGAAATTTTGAACTATATGAAAATAATATTTTTCTTCAAGATTATTCTACTGTATAATAGAAACTAATTAACTATCTTTCAATGTCAGCTTATAAACTGAAAACAGATTGTGGTTCTCTTTGGCTAGGCTGAGCTCTGTTGTTTGCTGAAGTAGACTATCTAGAGATGACCTGTCAGACAGCCATTTCTTTTGTTGAGAGGGTTTTCCTGCAGAAAAGAAATTATTTTAATTCTTTATCAATAGGCCTAGATGAATGGTGCATACATTTTGAGTGGTGTTTTAAACTATGAATAGAAATTATGTTTCTATTTATATTCGGACATTCAAAAAGCTACAAGGTTTTCATAATTTTTTGCAACCTGATTGATTAATATTAACGTACAATTATTGGCCCTCTCATCGTGAGCCTCCTTCATATGTAGGTCAAAGACTGTCAACAAACAAATACTAAACACTTTTACGGTACGCCTTGCCCAAATTTGTTTGCACATTGGAAAATAAGGATTATATGATATAGATATATTATTATTAGATTGTTTTATTAGAATCAGTAACTAAAAATGTGGGACTTGTATTTCTTGAGATTAATTTATATGCTGGATAGTACTGCTGTCTGATCATACGCACAGGCCTATACTGAATCCCTAATATTGTGGACCTAGAAAGAAGATCTACGACCACGAGGATTGTTGGCTGTGTTTAAATTTGTTAAAATTCAACCCACTATTTATCTGGAAATTCGTTGTCCATTATAATATGTTTCTATCTATGAATAAGGGTTCATGCAGACTGCAGTTAGTTACAAGTTGATGAGTGAAACTCGCCTACATTCAAATTCAAAAACACGAAAAAGAAAACTTTCAGAACTCACCTGTCAATCACAGTGTCACTGTCGCATTCAAGGGTCGAGTCTCGTCATCACTAGAATCAGTTCGACGATTGATTTACAGGATGTTTTTCATAGATACCTTCCTGATTACTGGATTGGAACATTCAATAAACAAACATGCACACGTTTATATCCAACAGCCGATTCGATGTCTGATCTTGGTAATGATTTTCTTTATTGATCGAGCTGACACCGCCATTTTTTATTGCAGAGATCTTCGCGAAAGACAAGTGAAAACGTCACGTGATACGTTTACGCGTTTTGATTGGCTAGGTTCATGCAACTTGTTGGATGAAAATAGAGCAAGTCCTATTCCTTGCAACTCGTTTGCAACATGTTGTATGCAACATTTGTTGGACAGACTCAGGGGTTCACATGATAAAATTTGTTGCAAGCCACAAGTTTTATGCGACAAATTGTACCGTGTGAACGCACCTTAAGTCACCAAAAGTAGGGTTGTGGCATATCAAAATGTAGCTGAGATCATTTCGAACGACATAAGTTGGTCCAAAAATTCCAAAAAAGCGACGGTTTTCCCAATATTTGATGAAATCGCTTAATCAAGGGGCATAACTCTTACCCACTAAAATTTTCAAAGTTGCAAAAATAGGGTTGTGACCCATCTAATTGCTCCTGGGACCATCACGAAGAACTTTTATCCATTTCCGAAGACCAAAAAAGTGCCGGTTTTCCCTAATTTGGGCGTAATCGCACTTATTAAAGCCTCGTAACCCTCAACGCGCAAGAATTCCAAGTCATCTAAGTCACCAAAAGTAGGGTTGTGGCATATCAAAATGTAGCTGAGATCATTTCGAACGACATAAGTTGGTCCAAAAATTCCAAAAAAGCGACGGTTTTCCCAATATTTGATGAAATCGCTTAATCAAGGGGCATAACTCTTACCCACTAAAATTTTCAAAGTTGCAAAAATAGGGTTGTGACCCATCTAATTGCTCCTGGGACCATCACGAAGAACTTTTATCCATTTCCGAAGACCAAAAAAGTGCCGGTTTTCCCTAATTTGGGCGTAATAGCACTTATAAAAGCCTCGTAACCCTCAACGCGCAAGAATTCCAAGTCATCTAAGTCACCAAAAGTAGGGTTGTGGCATATCAAAATGTAGCTGAGATCATTTCGAACGACATAAGTTGGTCCAAAAATTCCAAAAAAGCGACGGTTTTCCCAATATTTGATGAAATCGCTTAATCAAGGGGCATAACTCTTACCCACTAAAATTTTCAAAGTTGCAAAAATAGGGTTGTGACCCATCTAATTGCTCCTGGGACCATCACGAAGAACTTTTATCCATTTCCGAAGACCAAAAAAGTGCCGGTTTTCCCTAATTTGGGCGTAATCGCACTTATTAAAGCCTCGTAACCCTCAACGCGCAAGAATTCCAAGTCATCTAAGTCACCAAAAGTAGGGTTGTGGCATATCAAAATGTAGCTGAGATCATTTCGAACGACATAAGTTGGTCCAAAAATTCCAAAAAAGCGACGGTTTTCCCAATATTTGATGAAATCGCTTAATCAAGGGGCATAACTCTTACCCACTAAAATTTTCAAAGTTGCAAAAATAGGGTTGTGACCCATCTAATTGCTCCTGGGACCATCACGAAGAACTTTTATCCATTTCCGAAGACCAAAAAAGTGCCGGTTTTCCCTAATTTGGGCGTAATCGCACTTATTAAAGCCTCGTAACCCTCAACGCGCAAGAATTCCAAGTCATCTAAGTCACCAAAAGTAGGGTTGTGGCATATCAAAATGTAGCTGAGATCATTTCGAACGACATAAGTTGGTCCAAAAATTCCAAAAAAGCGACGGTTTTCCCAATATTTGATGAAATCGCTTAATCAAGGGGCATAACTCTTACCCACTAAAATTTTCAAAGTTGCAAAAATAGGGTTGTGACCCATCTAATTGCTCCTGGGACCATCACGAAGAACTTTTATCCATTTCCGAAGACCAAAAAAGTGCCGGTTTTCCCTAATTTGGGCGTAATCGCACTTATTAAAGCCTCGTAACCCTCAACGCGCAAGAATTCCAAGTCATCTAAGTCACCAAAAGTAGGGTTGTGGCATATCAAAATGTAGCTGAGATCATTTCGAACGACATAAGTTGGTCCAAAAATTCCAAAAAAGCGACGGTTTTCCCAATATTTGATGAAATCGCTTAATCAAGGGGCATAACTCTTACCCACTAAAATTTTCAAAGTTGCAAAAATAGGGTTGTGACCCATCTAATTGCTCCTGGGACCATCACGAAGAACTTTTATCCATTTCCGAAGACCAAAAAAGTGCCGGTTTTCCCTAATTTGGGCGTAATCGCACTTATTAAAGCCTCGTAACCCTCAACGCGCAAGAATTCCAAGTCATCTAAGTCACCAAAAGTAGGGTTGTGGCATATCAAAATGTAGCTGAGATCATTTCGAACGACATAAGTTGGTCCAAAAATTCCAAAAAAGCGACGGTTTTCCCAATATTTGATGAAATCGCTTAATCAAGGGGCATAACTCTTACCCACTAAAATTTTCAAAGTTGCAAAAATAGGGTTGTGACCCATCTAATTGCTCCTGGGACCATCACGAAGAACTTTTATCCATTTCCGAAGACCAAAAAAGTGCCGGTTTTCCCTAATTTGGGCGTAATCGCACTTATTAAAGCCTCGTAACCCTCAACGCGCAAGAATTCCAAGTCATCTAAGTCACCAAAAGTAGGGTTGTGGCATATCAAAATGTAGCTGAGATCATTTCGAACGACATAAGTTGGTCCAAAAATTCCAAAAAAGCAACGGTTTTCCCAATATTTGATGAAATCGCTTAATCAAGGGGCATAACTCTTACCCACTAAAATTTTCAAAGTTGCAAAAATAGGGTTGTGACTCATCTAATTGCTCCTGGGACCATCACGAAGAACTTTTATCCATTTCCGAAGACCAAAAAAGTGCCGGTTTTCCCTAATTTGGGCGTAATCGCACTTATTAAAGCCTCGTAACCCTCAACGCGCAAGAATTCCAAGTCATCTAAGTCACCAAAAGTAGGGTTGTGGCATATCAAAATGTAGCTGAGATCATTTCGAACGACATAAGTTGGTCCAAAAATTCCAAAAAAGCGACGGTTTTCCCAATATTTGATGAAATCGCTTAATCAAGGGGCATAACTCTTACCCACTAAAATTTTCAAAGTTGCAAAAATAGGGTTGTGACCCATCTAATTGCTCCTGGGACCATCACGAAGAACTTTTATCCATTTCCGAAGACCAAAAAAGTGCCGGTTTTCCCTAATTTGGGCGTAATCGCACTTATTAAAGCCTCGTAACCCTCAACGCGCAAGAATTCCAAGTCATCTAAGTCACCAAAAGTAGGGTTGTGGCATATCAAAATGTAGCTGAGATCATTTCGAACGACATAAGTTGGTCCAAAAATTCCAAAAAAGCGACGGTTTTCCCAATATTTGATGAAATCGCTTAATCAAGGGGCATAACTCTTACCCACTAAAATGTTCAAAGTTGCAAAAATAGGGTTGTGACCCATCTAATTGCTCCTGGGACCATCACGAAGAACTTTTATCCATTTCCGAAGACCAAAAAAGTGCCGGTTTTCCCTAATTTGGGCGTAATCGCACTTATTAAAGCCTCGTAACCCTCAACGCGCAAGAATTCCAAGTCATCTAAGTCACCAAAAGTAGGGTTGTGGCATATCAAAATGTAGCTGAGATCATTTCGAACGACATAAGTTGGTCCAAAAATTCCAAAAAAGCGACGGTTTTCCCAATATTTGATGAAATCGCTTAATCAAGGGGCATAACTCTTACCCACTAAAATTTTCAAAGTTGCAAAAATAGGGTTGTGACCCATCTAATTGCTCCTGGGACCATCACGAAGAACTTTTATCCATTTCCGAAGACCAAAAAAGTGCCGGTTTTCCCTAATTTGGGCGTAATCGCACTTATTAAAGCCTCGTAACCCTCAACGCGCAAGAATTCCAAGTCATCTAAGTCACCAAAAGTAGGGTTGTGGCATATCAAAATGTAGCTGAGATCATTTCGAACGACATAAGTTGGTCCAAAAATTCCAAAAAAGCGACGGTTTTCCCAATATTTGATGAAATCGCTTAATCAAGGGGCATAACTCTTACCCACTAAAATTTTCAAAGTTGCAAAAATAGGGTTGTGACCCATCTAATTGCTCCTGGGACCATCACGAAGAACTTTTATCCATTTCCGAAGACCAAAAAAGTGCCGGTTTTCCCTAATTTGGGCGTAATCGCACTTATTAAAGCCTCGTAACCCTCAACGCGCAAGAATTCCAAGTCATCTAAGTCACCAAAAGTAGGGTTGTGGCATATCAAAATGTAGCTGAGATCATTTCGAACGACATAAGTTGGTCCAAAAATTCCAAAAAAGCAACGGTTTTCCCAATATTTGATGAAATCGCTTAATCAAGGGGCATAACTCTTACCCACTAAAATTTTCAAAGTTGCAAAAATAGGGTTGTGACCCATCTAATTGCTCCTGGGACCATCACGAAGAACTTTTATCCATTTCCGAAGACCAAAAAAGTGCCGGTTTTCCCTAATTTGGGCGTAATCACACTTATTAAAGCCTCGTAACCCTCAACGCGCAAGAATTCCAAGTCATCTAAGTCACCAAAAGTAGGGTTGTGGCATATCAAAATGTAGCTGAGATCATTTCGAACGACATAAGTTGGTCCAAAAATTCCAAAAAAGCGACGGTTTTCCCAATATTTGATGAAATCGCTTAATCAAGGGGCATAACTCTTACCCACTAAAATTTTCAAAGTTGCAAAAATAGGGTTGTGACCCATCTAATTGCTCCTGGGACCATCACGAAGAACTTTTATCCATTTCCGAAGACCAAAAAAGTGCCGGTTTTCCCTAATTTGGGCGTAATCGCACTTATTAAAGCCTCGTAACCCTCAACGCGCAAGAATTCCAAGTCATCTAAGTCACCAAAAGTAGGGTTGTGGCATATCAAAATGTAGCTGAGATCATTTCGAACGACATAAGTTGGTCCAAAAATTCCAAAAAAGCGACGGTTTTCCCAATATTTGATGAAATCGCTTAATCAAGGGGCATAACTCTTACCCACTAAATTTTCAAAGTTGCAAAAATAGGGTTGTGACCCATCTAATTGCTCCTGGGACCATCACGAAGAACTTTTATCCATTTCCGAAGACCAAAAAAGTGCCTGTTTTCCCTAATTTGGGCGTAATCGCACTTATTAAAGCCTCGTAACCCTCAACGCGCAAGAATTCCAAGTCATCTAAGTCACCAAAAGTAGGGTTGTGGCATATCAAAATGTAGCTGAGATCATTTCGAACGACATAAGTTGGTCCAAAAATTCCAAAAAAGCGACGGTTTTCCCAATATTTGATGAAATCGCTTAATCAAGGGGCATAACTCTTACCCACTAAAATTTTCAAAGTTGCAAAAATAGGGTTGTGACCCATCTAATTGCTCCTGGGACCATCACGAAGAACTTTTATCCATTTCCGAAGACCAAAAAAGTGCCGGTTTTCCCTAATTTGGGCGTAATCGCACTTATTAAAGCCTCGTAACCCTCAACGCGCAAGAATTCCAAGTCATCTAAGTCACCAAAAGTAGGGTTGTGGCATATCAAAATGTAGCTGAGATCATTTCGAACGACATAAGTTGGTCCAAAAATTCCAAAAAAGCGACGGTTTTCCCAATATTTGATGAAATCGCTTAATCAAGGGGCATAACTCTTACCCACTAAAATTTTCAAAGTTGCAAAAATAGGGTTGTGACCCATCTAATTGCTCCTGGGACCATCACGAAGAACTTTTATCCATTTCCGAAGACCAAAAAAGTGCCGGTTTTCCCTAATTTGGGCGTAATCGCACTTATTAAAGCCTCGTAACCCTCAACGCGCAAGAATTCCAAGTCATCTAAGTCACCAAAAGTAGGGTTGTGGCATATCAAAATGTAGCTGAGATCATTTCGAACGACATAAGTTGGTCCAAAAATTCCAAAAAAGCGACGGTTTTCCCAATATTTGATGAAATCGCTTAATCAAGGGGCATAACTCTTACCCACTAAAATTTTCAAAGTTGCAAAAATAGGGTTGTGACCCATCTAATTGCTCCTGGGACCATCACGAAGAACTTTTATCCATTTCCGAAGACCAAAAAAGTGCCGGTTTTCCCTAATTTGGGCGTAATCGCACTTATTAAAGCCTCGTAACCCTCAACGCGCAAGAATTCCAAGTCATCTAAGTCACCAAAAGTAGGGTTGTGGCATATCAAAATGTAGCTGAGATCATTTCGAACGACATAAGTTGGTCCAAAAATTCCAAAAAAGCGACGGTTTTCCCAATATTTGATGAAATCGCTTAATCAAGGGGCATAACTCTTACCCACTAAAATTTTCAAAGTTGCAAAAATAGGGTTGTGACCCATCTAATTGCTCCTGGGACCATCACGAAGAACTTTTATCCATTTCCGATGACCAAAAAAGTGCCGGTTTTCCCTAATTTGGGCGTAATCGCACTTATTAAAGCCTCGTAACCCTCAACGCGCAAGAATTCCAAGTCATCTAAGTCACCAAAAGTAGGGTTGTGGCATATCAAAATGTAGCTGAGATCATTTCGAACGACATAAGTTGGTCCAAAAATTCCAAAAAAGCGACGGTTTTCCCAATATTTGATGAAATCGCTTAATCAAGGGGCATAACTCTTACCCACTAAAATTTTCAAAGTTGCAAAAATAGGGTTGTGACCCATCTAATTGCTCCTGGGACCATCACGAAGAACTTTTATCCATTTCCGAAGACCAAAAAAGTGCCGGTTTTCCCTAATTTGGGCGTAATCGCACTTATTAAAGCCTCGTAACCCTCAACGCGCAAGAATTCCAAGTCATCTAAGTCACCAAAAGTAGGGTTGTGGCATATCAAAATGTAGCTGAGATCATTTCGAACGACATAAGTTGGTCCAAAAATTCCAAAAAAGCGACGGTTTTCCCAATATTTGATGAAATCGCTTAATCAAGGGGCATAACTCTTACCCACTAAAATTTTCAAAGTTGCAAAAATAGGGTTGTGACCCATCTAATTGCTCCTGGGACCATCACGAAGAACTTTTATCCATTTCCGAAGACCAAAAAAGTGCCGGTTTTCCCTAATTTGGGCGTAATCGCACTTATTAAAGCCTCGTAACCCTCAACGCGCAAGAATTCCAAGTCATCTAAGTCACCAAAAGTAGGGTTGTGGCATATCAAAATGTAGCTGAGATCATTTCGAACGACATAAGTTGGTCCAAAAATTCCAAAAAAGCGACGGTTTTTCCCAATATTTGATGAAATCGCTTAATCAAGGGGCATAACTCTTACCCACTAAAATTTTCAAAGTTGCAAAAAATAGGGTTGTGACCCATCTAATTGCTCCTGGGACCATCACGAAGAACTTTTATCCATTTCCGAAGACCAAAAAAGTGCCGGTTTTCCCTAATTTGGGCGTAATCGCACTTATTAAAGCCTCGTAAACCCTCAACGCGCAAGAATTCCAAGTCATCTAAGTCACCAAAAGTAGGGTTGTGGCATATCAAAATGTAGCTGAGATCATTTCGAACGACATAAGTTGGTCCAAAAATTCCAAAAAAGCGACGGTTTTTCCCAATATTTGATGAAATCGCTTAATCAAGGGGCATAACTCTTACCCACTAAAATTTTCAAAGTTGCAAAAATAGGGTTGTGACCCATCTAATTGCTCCTGGGACCATCACGAAGAACTTTTATCCATTTCCGAAGACCAAAAAAGTGCCGGTTTTCCCTAATTTGGGCGTAATCGCACTTATTAAAGCCTCGTAACCCTCAACGCGCAAGAATTCCAAGTCATCTAAGTCACCAAAAGTAGGGTTGTGGCATATCAAAATGTAGCTGAGATCATTTCGAACGACATAAGTTGGTCCAAAAATTCCAAAAAAGCGACGGTTTTCCCAATATTTGATGAAATCGCTTAATCAAGGGGCATAACTCTTACCCACTAAAATTTTCAAAGTTGCAAAAATAGGGTTGTGACCCATCTAATTGCTCCTGGGACCATCACGAAGAACTTTTATCCATTTCCGAAGACCAAAAAAGTGCCGGTTTTCCCTAATTTGGGCGTAATCGCACTTATTAAAGCCTCGTTACCCTCAACGCGCAAGAATTCCAAGTCATCTAAGTCACCAAAAGTAGGGTTGTGGCATATCAAAATGTAGCTGAGATCATTTCGAACGACATAAGTTGGTCCAAAAATTCCAAAAAAGCAACGGTTTTCCCAATATTTGATGAAATCGCTTAATCAAGGGGCATAACTCTTACCCACTAAAATTTTCAAAGTTGCAAAAATAGGGTTGTGACCCATCTAATTGCTCCTGGGACCATCACGAAGAACTTTTATCCATTTCCGAAGACCAAAAAAGTGCCGGTTTTCCCTAATTTGGGCGTAATCGCACTTATTAAAGCCTCGTAACCCTCAACGCGCAAGAATTCCAAGTCATCTAAGTCACCAAAAGTAGGGTTGTGGCATATCAAAATGTAGCTGAGATCATTTCGAACGACATAAGTTGGTCCAAAAATTCCAAAAAAGCGACGGTTTTCCCAATATTTGATGAAATCGCTTAATCAAGGGGCATAACTCTTACCCACTAAAATTTTCAAAGTTGCAAAAATAGGGTTGTGACCCATCTAATTGCTCCTGGGACCATCACGAAGAACTTTTATCCATTTCCGAAGACCAAAAAAGTGCCGGTTTTCCCTAATTTGGGCGTAATCGCACTTATTAAAGCCTCGTAACCCTCAACGCGCAAGAATTCCAAGTCATCTAAGTCACCAAAAGTAGGGTTGTGGCATATCAAAATGTAGCTGAGATCATTTCGAACGACATAAGTTGGTCCAAAAATTCCAAAAAAGCGACGGTTTTCCCAATATTTGATGAAATCGCTTAATCAAGGGGCATAACTCTTACCCACTAAAATTTTCAAAGTTGCAAAAATAGGGTTGTGACCCATCTAATTGCTCCTGGGACCATCACGAAGAACTTTTATCCATTTCCGAAGACCAAAAAAGTGCCGGTTTTCCCTAATTTGGGCGTAATCGCACTTATTAAAGCCTCGTAACCCTCAACGCGCAAGAATTCCAAGTCATCTAAGTCACCAAAAGTAGGGTTGTGGCATATCAAAATGTAGCTGAGATCATTTCGAACGACATAAGTTGGTCCAAAAATTCCAAAAAAGCGACGGTTTTCCCAATATTTGATGAAATCGCTTAATCAAGGGGCATAACTCTTACCCACTAAAATTTTCAAAGTTGCAAAAATAGGGTTGTGACCCATCTAATTGCTCCTGGGACCATCACGAAGAACTTTTATCCATTTCCGAAGACCAAAAAAGTGCCGGTTTTCCCTAATTTGGGCGTAATCGCACTTATTAAAGCCTCGTAACCCTCAACGCGCAAGAATTCCAAGTCATCTAAGTCACCAAAAGTAGGGTTGTGGCATATCAAAATGTAGCTGAGATCATTTCGAACGACATAAGTTGGTCCAAAAATTCCAAAAAAGCGACGGTTTTCCCAATATTTGATGAAATCGCTTAATCAAGGGGCATAACTCTTACCCACTAAAATTTTCAAAGTTGCAAAAATAGGGTTGTGACCCATCTAATTGCTCCTGGGACCATCACGAAGAACTTTTATCCATTTCCGAAGACCAAAAAAGTGCCGGTTTTCCCTAATTTGGGCGTAATCGCACTTATTAAAGCCTCGTAACCCTCAACGCGCAAGAATTCCAAGTCATCTAAGTCACCAAAAGTAGGGTTGTGGCATATCAAAATGTAGCTGAGATCATTTCGAACGACATAAGTTGGTCCAAAAATTCCAAAAAGCGAAGGTTTTCCCAATATTTGATGAAATCGCTTAATCAAGGGGCATAACTCTTACCCACTAAAATTTTCAAAGTTGCAAAAATAGGGTTGTGACCCATCTAATTGCTCCTGGGACCATCACGAAGAACTTTTATCCATTTCCGAAGACCAAAAAAGTGCCGGTTTTCCCTAATTTGGGCGTAATCGCACTTATTAAAGCCTCGTAACCCTCAACGCGCAAGAATTCCAAGTCATCTAAGTCACCAAAAGTAGGGTTGTGGCATATCAAAATGTAGCTGAGATCATTTCGAACGACATAAGTTGGTCCAAAAATTCCCAAAAAGCGACGGTTTTCCCAATATTTGATGAAATCGCTTAATCAAGGGGCATAACTCTTACCCACTAAAATTTTCAAAGTTGCAAAAATAGGGTTGTGACCCATCTAATTGCTCCTGGGACCATCACGAAGAACTTTTATCCATTTCCGAAGACCAAAAAAGTGCCGGTTTTCCCTAATTTGGGCGTAATCGCACTTATTAAAGCCTCGTAACCCTCAACGTGCAAGAATTCCAAGTCATCTAAGTCACCAAAAGTAGGGTTGTGGCATATCAAAATGTAGCTGAGATCATTTCGAACGACATAAGTTGGTCCAAAAATTCCAAAAAAGCGACGGTTTTCCCAATATTTGATGAAATCGCTTAATCAAGGGGCATAACTCTTACCCACTAAAATTTTCAAAGTTGCAAAAATAGGGTTGTGACCCATCTAATTGCTCCTGGGACCATCACGAAGAACTTTTATCCATTTCCGAAGACCAAAAAAGTGCCGGTTTTCCCTAATTTGGGCGTAATCGCACTTATTAAAGCCTCGTAACCCTCAACGCGCAAGAATTCCAAGTCATCTAAGTCACCAAAAGTAGGGTTGTGGCATATCAAAATGTAGCTGAGATCATTTCGAACGACATAAGTTGGTCCAAAAATTCCAAAAAAGCTACGGTTTTCCCAATATTTGATGAAATCGCTTAATCAAGGGGCATAACTCTTACCCACTAAAATTTTCAAAGTTGCAAAAATAGGGTTGTGACCCATCTAATTGCTCCTGGGACCATCACGAAGAACTTTTATCCATTTCCGAAGACCAAAAAAGTGCCGGTTTTCCCTAATTTGGGCGTAATCGCACTTATTAAAGCCTCGTAACCCTCAACGCGCAAGAATTCCAAGTCATCTAAGTCACCAAAAGTAGGGTTGTGGCATATCAAAATGTAGCTGAGATCATTTCGAACGACATAAGTTGGTCCAAAAATTCCAAAAATGCGACGGTTTTCCCAATATTTGATGAAATCGCTTAATCAAGGGGCATAACTCTTACCCACTAAAATTTTCAAAGTTGCAAAAATAGGGTTGTGACCCATCTAATTGCTCCTGGGACCATCACGAAGAACTTTTATCCATTTCCGAAGACCAAAAAAGTGCCGGTTTTCCCTAATTTGGGCGTAATCGCACTTATTAAAGCCTCGTAACCCTCAATGCGCAAGAATTCCAAGTCATCTAAGTCACCAAAAGTAGGGTTGTGGCATATCAAAATGTAGCTGAGATCATTTCGAATGACATAAGTTGGTCCAAAAATTCCAAAAAAGCGACGGTTTTCCCAATATTTGATGAAATCGCTTAATCAAGGGGCATAACTCTTACCCACTAAAATTTTCAAAGTTGCAAAAATAGGGTTGTGACCCATCTAATTGCTCCTGGGACCATCACGAAGAACTTTTATCCATTTCCGAAGACCAAAAAAGTGCCGGTTTTCCCTAATTTGGGCGTAATCGCACTTATTAAAGCCTCGTAACCCTCAACGCGCAAGAATTCCAAGTCATCTAAGTCACCAAAAGTAGGGTTGTGGCATATCAAAATGTAGCTGAGATCATTTCGAACGACATAAGTTGGTCCAAAAATTCCAAAAAAAGCGACGGTTTTCCCAATATTTGATGAAATCGCTTAATCAAGGGGCATAACTCTTACCCACTAAAATTTTCAAAGTTGCAAAAATAGGGTTGTGACCCATCTAATTGCTCCTGGGACCATCACGAAGAACTTTTATCCATTTCCGAAGACCAAAAAAGTGCCGGTTTTCCCTAATTTGGGCGTAATCGCACTTATTAAAGCCTCGTAACCCTCAACGCGCAAGAATTCCAAGTCATCTAAGTCACCAAAAGTAGGGTTGTGGCATATCAAAATGTAGCTGAGATCATTTCGAACGACATAAGTTGGTCCAAAAATTCCAAAAAAGCGACGGTTTTCCCAATATTTGATGAAATCGCTTAATCAAGGGGCATAACTCTTACCCACTAAAATTTTCAAAGTTGCAAAAATAGGGTTGTGACCCATCTAATTGCTCCTGGGACCATCACGAAGAACTTTTATCCATTTCCGAAGACCAAAAAAGTGCCGGTTTTCCCTAATTTGGGCGTAATCGCACTTATTAAAGCCTCGTAACCCTCAACGCGCAAGAATTCCAAGTCATCTAAGTCACCAAAAGTAGGGTTGTGGCATATCAAAATGTAGCTGAGATCATTTCGAACGACATAAGTTGGTCCAAAAATTCCAAAAAAGCGACGGTTTTCCCAATATTTGATGAAATCGCTTAATCAAGGGGCATAACTCTTACCCACTAAAATTTTCAAAGTTGCAAAAATAGGGTTGTGACCCATCTAATTGCTCCTGGGACCATCACGAAGAACTTTTATCCATTTCCGAAGACCAAAAAAGTGCCGGTTTTCCCTAATTTGGGCGTAATCGCACTTATTAAAGCCTCGTAACCCTCAACGCGCAAGAATTCCAAGTCATCTAAGTCACCAAAAGTAGGGTTGTGGCATATCAAAATGTAGCTGAGATCATTTCGAACGACATAAGTTGGTCCAAAAATTCCAAAAAAGCGAAGGTTTTCCCAATATTTGATGAAATCGCTTAATCAAGGGGCATAACTCTTACCCACTAAAATTTTCAAAGTTGCAAAAATAGGGTTGTGACCCATCTAATTGCTCCTGGGACCATCACGAAGAACTTTTATCCATTTCCGAAGACCAAAAAAGTGCCGGTTTTCCCTAATTTGGGCGTAATCGCACTTATTAAAGCCTCGTAACCCTCAACGCGCAAGAATTCCAAGTCATCTAAGTCACCAAAAGTAGGGTTGTGGCATATCAAAATGTAGCTGAGATCATTTCGAACGACATAAGTTGGTCCAAAAATTCCCAAAAAGCGACGGTTTTCCCAATATTTGATGAAATCGCTTAATCAAGGGGCATAACTCTTACCCACTAAAATTTTCAAAGTTGCAAAAATAGGGTTGTGACCCATCTAATTGCTCCTGGGACCATCACGAAGAACTTTTATCCATTTCCGAAGACCAAAAAAGTGCCGGTTTTCCCTAATTTGGGCGTAATCGCACTTATTAAAGCCTCGTAACCCTCAACGCGCAAGAATTCCAAGTCATCTAAGTCACCAAAAGTAGGGTTGTGGCATATCAAAATGTAGCTGAGATCATTTCGAACGACATAAGTTGGTCCAAAAATTCCAAAAAAGCGACGGTTTTCCCAATATTTGATGAAATCGCTTAATCAAGGGGCATAACTCTTACCCACTAAAATTTTCAAAGTTGCAAAAATAGGGTTGTGACCCATCTAATTGCTCCTGGGACCATCACGAAGAACTTTTATCCATTTCCGAAGACCAAAAAAGTGCCGGTTTTCCCTAATTTGGGCGTAATCGCACTTATTAAAGCCTCGTAACCCTCAACGCGCAAGAATTCCAAGTCATCTAAGTCACCAAAAGTAGGGTTGTGGCATATCAAAATGTAGCTGAGATCATTTCGAACGACATAAGTTGGTCCAAAAATTCCAAAAAAGCTACGGTTTTCCCAATATTTGATGAAATCGCTTAATCAAGGGGCATAACTCTTACCCACTAAAATTTTCAAAGTTGCAAAAATAGGGTTGTGACCCATCTAATTGCTCCTGGGACCATCACGAAGAACTTTTATCCATTTCCGAAGACCAAAAAAGTGCCGGTTTTCCCTAATTTGGGCGTAATCGCACTTATTAAAGCCTCGTAACCCTCAACGCGCAAGAATTCCAAGTCATCTAAGTCACCAAAAGTAGGGTTGTGGCATATCAAAATGTAGCTGAGATCATTTCGAACGACATAAGTTGGTCCAAAAATTCCAAAAAAGCGACGGTTTTCCCAATATTTGATGAAATCGCTTAATCAAGGGGCATAACTCTTACCCACTAAAATTTTCAAAGTTGCAAAAATAGGGTTGTGACCCAACTAATTGCTCCTGGGACCATCACGAAGAACTTTTATCCATTTCCGAAGACCAAAAAAGTGCCGGTTTTCCCTAATTTGGGCGTAATCGCACTTATTAAAGCCTCGTAACCCTCAATGCGCAAGAATTCCAAGTCATCTAAGTCACCAAAAGTAGGGTTGTGGCATATCAAAATGTAGCTGAGATCATTTCGAATGACATAAGTTGGTCCAAAAATTCCAAAAAAGCGACGGTTTTCCCAATATTTGATGAAATCGCTTAATCAAGGGGCATAACTCTTACCCACTAAAATTTTCAAAGTTGCAAAAATAGGGTTGTGACCCATCTAATTGCTCCTGGGACCATCACGAAGAACTTTTATCCATTTCCGAAGACCAAAAAAGTGCCGGTTTTCCCTAATTTGGGCGTAATCGCACTTATTAAAGCCTCGTAACCCTCAACGCGCAAGAATTCCAAGTCATCTAAGTCACCAAAAGTAGGGTTGTGGCATATCAAAATGTAGCTGAGATCATTTCGAACGACATAAGTTGGTCCAAAAATTCCAAAAAAGCGACGGTTTTCCCAATATTTGATGAAATCGCTTAATCAAGGGGCATAACTCTTACCCACTAAAATTTTCAAAGTTGCAAAAATAGGGTTGTGACCCATCTAATTGCTCCTGGGACCATCACGAAGAACTTTTATCCATTTCCGAAGACCAAAAAAGTGCCGGTTTTCCCTAATTTGGGCGTAATCGCACTTATTAAAGCCTCGTAACCCTCAACGCGCAAGAATTCCAAGTCATCTAAGTCACCAAAAGTAGGGTTGTGGCATATCAAAATGTAGCTGAGATCATTTCGAACGACATAAGTTGGTCCAAAAATTCCAAAAAAGCGACGGTTTTCCCAATATTTGATGAAATCGCTTAATCAAGGGGCATAACTCTTACCCACTAAAATTTTCAAAGTTGCAAAAATAGGGTTGTGACCCAACTAATTGCTCCTGGGACCATCACGAAGAACTTTTATCCATTTCCGAAGACCAAAAAAAGTGCCGGTTTTCCCTAATTTGGGCGTAATCGCACTTATTAAAGCCTCGTAACCCTCAATGCGCAAGAATTCCAAGTCATCTAAGTCACCAAAAGTAGGGTTGTGGCATATCAAAATGTAGCTGAGATCATTTCGAATGACATAAGTTGGTCCAAAAATTCCAAAAAAGCGACGGTTTTCCCAATATTTGATGAAATCGCTTAATCAAGGGGCATAACTCTTACCCACTAAAATTTTCAAAGTTGCAAAAATAGGGTTGTGACCCATCTAATTGCTCCTGGGACCATCACGAAGAACTTTTATCCATTTCCGAAGACCAAAAAAGTGCCGGTTTTCCCTAATTTGGGCGTAATCGCACTTATTAAAGCCTCGTAACCCTCAACGCGCAAGAATTCCAAGTCATCTAAGTCACCAAAAGTAGGGTTGTGGCATATCAAAATGTAGCTGAGATCATTTCGAACGACATAAGTTGGTCCAAAAATTCCAAAAAAGCGACGGTTTTCCCAATATTTGATGAAATCGCTTAATCAAGGGGCATAACTCTTACCCACTAAAATTTTCAAAGTTGCAAAAATAGGGTTGTGACCCATCTAATTGCTCCTGGGACCATCACGAAGAACTTTTATCCATTTCCGAAGACCAAAAAAGTGCCGGTTTTCCCTAATTTGGGCGTAATCGCACTTATTAAAGCCTCGTAACCCTCAACGCGCAAGAATTCCAAGTCATCTAAGTCACCAAAAGTAGGGTTGTGGCATATCAAAATGTAGCTGAGATCATTTCGAACGACATAAGTTGGTCCAAAAATTCCAAAAAAGCGACGGTTTTCCCAATATTTGATGAAATCGCTTAATCAAGGGGCATAACTCTTACCCACTAAAATTTTCAAAGTTGCAAAAATAGGGTTGTGACCCATCTAATTGCTCCTGGGACCATCACGAAGAACTTTTATCCATTTCCGAAGACCAAAAAAGTGCCGGTTTTCCCTAATTTGGGCGTAATCGCACTTATTAAAGCCTTGTAACCCTCAACGCGCAAGAATTCCAAGTCATCTAAGTCACCAAAAGTAGGGTTGTGGCATATCAAAATGTAGCTGAGATCATTTCGAACGACATAAGTTGGTCCAAAAATTCCAAAAAAGCGACGGTTTTCCCAATATTTGATGAAATCGCCTAATCAAGGGGCATAACTCTTACCCACTAAAATTTTCAAAGTTGCAAAAATAGGGTTGTGACCCATCTAATTGCTCCTGGGACCATCACGAAGAACTTTTATCCATTTCCGAAGACCAAAAAAGTGCCGGTTTTCCCTAATTTGGGCGTAATCGCACTTATTAAAGCCTCGTAACCCTCAACGCGCAAGAATTCCAAGTCATCTAAGTCACCAAAAGTAGGGTTGTGGCATATCAAAATGTAGCTGAGATCATTTCGAACGACATAAGTTGGTCGAAAAATTCCAAAAAAGCGACGGTTTTCCCAATATTTGATGAAATCGCTTAATCAAGGGGCATAACTCTTACCCACTAAAATTTTCAAAGTTGCAAAAATAGGGTTGTGACCCATCTAATTGCTCCTGGGACCATCACGAAGAACTTTTATCCATTTCCGAAGACCAAAAAAGTGCCGGTTTTCCCTAATTTGGGCGTAATCGCACTTATTAAAGCCTCGTAACCCTCAACGCGCAAGAATTCCAAGTCATCTAAGTCACCAAAAGTAGGGTTGTGGCATATCAAAATGTAGCTGAGATCATTTCGAACGACATAAGTTGGTCCAAAAATTCCAAAAAAGCGACGGTTTTCCCAATATTTGATGAAATCGCTTAATCAAGGGGCATAACTCTTACCCACTAAAATTTTCAAAGTTGCAAAAATAGGGTTGTGACCCATCTAATTGCTCCTGGGACCATCACGAAGAACTTTTATCCATTTCCGAAGACCAAAAAAGTGCCGGTTTTCCCTAATTTGGGCGTAATCGCACTTATTAAAGCCTCGTAACCCTCAACGCGCAAGAATTCCAAGTCATCTAAGTCACCAAAAGTAGGGTTGTGGCATATCAAAATGTAGCTGAGATCATTTCGAACGACATAAGTTGGTCCAAAAATTCCAAAAAAGCGACGGTTTTCCCAATATTTGATGAAATCGCTTAATCAAGGGGCATAACTCTTACCCACTAAAATTTTCAAAGTTGCAAAAATAGGGTTGTGACCCATCTAATTGCTCCTGGGACCATCACGAAGAACTTTTATCCATTTCCGAAGACCAAAAAAGTGCCGGTTTTCCCTAATTTGGGCGTAATCGCACTTATTAAAGCCTCGTAACCCTCAACGCGCAAGAATTCCAAGTCATCTAAGTCACCAAAAGTAGGGTTGTGGCATATCAAAATGTAGCTGAGATCATTTCGAACGACATAAGTTGGTCCAAAAATTCCAAAAAAGCGACGGTTTTCCCAATATTTGATGAAATCGCTTAATCAAGGGGCATAACTCTTACCCACTAAAATTTTCAAAGTTGCAAAAATAGGGTTGTGACCCATCTAATTGCTCCTGGGACCATCACGAAGAACTTTTATCCATTTCCGAAGACCAAAAAAGTGCCGGTTTTCCCTAATTTGGGCGTAATCGCACTTATTAAAGCCTCGTAACCCTCAACGCGCAAGAATTCCAAGTCATCTAAGTCACCAAAAGTAGGGTTGTGGCATATCAAAATGTAGCTGAGATCATTTCGAACGACATAAGTTGGTCCAAAAATTCCAAAAAAGCGACGGTTTTCCCAATATTTGATGAAATCGCTTAATCAAGGGGCATAACTCTTACCCACTAAAATTTTCAAAGTTGCAAAAATAAGGTTGTGACCCATCTAATTGCTCCTGGGACCATCACGAAGAACTTTTATCCATTTCCGAAGACCAAAAAAGTGCCGGTTTTCCCTAATTTGGGCGTAATCGCACTAATTAAAGCCTCGTAACCCTCAACGCGCAAGAATTCCAAGTCATCTAAGTCACCAAAAGTAGGGTTGTGGCATATCAAAATGTAGCTGAGATCATTTCGAACGACATAAGTTGGTCCAAAAATTCCAAAAAAGCGACGGTTTTCCCAATATTTGATGAAATCGCTTAATCAAGGGGCATAACTCTTACCCACTAAAATTTTCAAAGTTGCAAAAATAGGGTTGTGACCCATCTAATTGCTCCTGGGACCATCACGAAGAACTTTTATCCATTTCCGAAGACCAAAAAAGTGCCGGTTTTCCCTAATTTGGGCGTAATCGCACTTATTAAAGCCTCGTAACCCTCAACGCGCAAGAATTCCAAGTCATCTAAGTCACCAAAAGTAGGGTTGTGGCATATCAAAATGTAGCTGAGATCATTTCGAACGACATAAGTTGGTCCAAAAATTCCAAAAAAGCGACGGTTTTCCCAATATTTGATGAAATCGCTTAATCAAGGGGCATAACTCTTACCCACTAAAATTTTCAAAGTTGCAAAAATAGGGTTGTGACCCATCTAATTGCTCCTGGGACCATCACGAAGAACTTTTATCCATTTCCGAAGACCAAAAAAGTGCCGGTTTTCCCTAATTTGGGCGTAATTGCACTTATTAAAGCCTCGTAACCCTCAACGCGCAAGAATTCCAAGTCATCTAAGTCACCAAAAGTAGGGTTGTGGCATATCAAAATGTAGCTGAGATCATTTCGAACGACATAAGTTGGTCCAAAAATTCCAAAAAAGCGACGGTTTTCCCAATATTTGATGAAATCGCTTAATCAAGGGGCATAACTCTTACCCACTAAAATTTTCAAAGTTGCAAAAATAGGGTTGTGACCCATCTAATTGCTCCTGGGACCATCACGAAGAACTTTTATCCATTTCCGAAGACCAAAAAAGTGCCGGTTTTCCCTAATTTGGGCGTAATCGCACTTATTAAAGCCTCGTAACCCTCAACGCGCAAGAATTCCAAGTCATCTAAGTCACCAAAAGTAGGGTTGTGGCATATCAAAATGTAGCTGAGATCATTTCGAACGACATAAGTTGGTCCAAAAATTCCAAAAAAGCGACGGTTTTCCCAATATTTGATGAAATCGCTTAATCAAGGGGCATAACTCTTACCCACTAAAATTTTCAAAGTTGCAAAAATAGGGTTGTGACCCATCTAATTGCTCCTGGGACCATCACGAAGAACTTTTATCCATTTCCGAAGACCAAAAAAGTGCCGGTTTTCCCTAATTTGGGCGTAATCGCACTTATTAAAGCCTCGTAACCCTCAACGCGCAAGAATTCCAAGTCATCTAAGTCACCAAAAGTAGGGTTGTGGCATATCAAAATGTAGCTGAGATCATTTCGAACGACATAAGTTGGTCCAAAAATTCCAAAAAAGCGACGGTTTTCCCAATATTTGATGAAATCGCTTAATCAAGGGGCATAACTCTTACCCACTAAAATTTTCAAAGTTGCAAAAATAGGGTTGTGACCCATCTAATTGCTCCTGGGACCATCACGAAGAACTTTTATCCATTTCCGAAGACCAAAAAAGTGCCGGTTTTCCCTAATTTGGGCGTAATCGCACTTATTAAAGCCTCGTAACCCTCAACGCGCAAGAATTCCAAGTCATCTAAGTCACCAAAAGTAGGGTTGTGGCATATCAAAATGTAGCTGAGATCATTTCGAATGACATAAGTTGGTCCAAAAATTCCAAAAAAGCGACGGTTTTCCCAATATTTGATGAAATCGCTTAATCAAGGGGCATAACTCTTACCCACTAAAATTTTCAAAGTTGCAAAAATAGGGTTGTGACCCATCTAATTGCTCCTGGGACCATCACGAAGAACTTTTATCCATTTCCGAAGACCAAAAAAGTGCCGGTTTTCCCTAATTTGGGCGTAATCGCACTTATTAAAGCCTCGTAACCCTCAACGCGCAAGAATTCCAAGTCATCTAAGTCACCAAAAGTAGGGTTGTGGCATATCAAAATGTAGCTGAGATCATTTCGAACGACATAAGTTGGTCCAAAAATTCCAAAAAAGCGACGGTTTTCCCAATATTTGATGAAATCGCTTAATCAAGGGGCATAACTCTTACCCACTAAAATTTTCAAAGTTGCAAAAATAGGGTTGTGACCCATCTAATTGCTCCTGGGACCATCACGAAGAACTTTTATCCATTTCCGAAGACCAAAAAAGTGCCGGTTTTCCCTAATTTGGGCGTAATCGCACTTATTAAAGCCTCGTAACCCTCAACGCGCAAGAATTCCAAGTCATCTAAGTCACCAAAAGTAGGGTTGTGGCATATCAAAATGTAGCTGAGATCATTTCGAACGACATAAGTTGGTCCAAAAATTCCAAAAAAGCGACGGTTTTCCCAATATTTGATGAAATCGCTTAATCAAGGGGCATAACTCTTACCCACTAAAATTTTCAAAGTTGCAAAAATAGGGTTGTGACCCATCTAATTGCTCCTGGGACCATCACGAAGAACTTTTATCCATTTCCGAAGACCAAAAAAGTGCCGGTTTTCCCTAATTTGGGCGTAATCGCACTTATTAAAGCCTCGTAACCCTCAACGCGCAAGAATTCCAAGTCATCTAAGTCACCAAAAGTAGGGTTGTGGCATATCAAAATGTAGCTGAGATCATTTCGAACGACATAAGTTGGTCCAAAAATTCCAAAAAAGCGACGGTTTTCCCAATATTTGATGAAATCGCTTAATCAAGGGGCATAACTCTTACCCACTAAAATTTTCAAAGTTGCAAAAATAGGGTTGTGACCCATCTAATTGCTCCTGGGACCATCACGAAGAACTTTTATCCATTTCCGAAGACCAAAAAAGTGCCGGTTTTCCCTAATTTGGGCGTAATCGCACTTATTAAAGCCTCGTAACCCTCAACGCGCAAGAATTCCAAGTCATCTAAGTCACCAAAAGTAGGGTTGTGGCATATCAAAATGTAGCTGAGATCATTTCGAACGACATAAGTTGGTCCAAAAATTCCAAAAAAGCGACGGTTTTCCCAATATTTGATGAAATCGCTTAATCAAGGGGCATAACTCTTACCCACTAAAATTTTCAAAGTTGCAAAAATAGGGTTGTGACCCATCTAATTGCTCCTGGGACCATCACGAAGAACTTTTATCCATTTCCGAAGACCAAAAAAGTGCCGGTTTTCCCTAATTTGGGCGTAATCGCACTTATTAAAGCCTCGTAACCCTCAACGCGCAAGAATTCCAAGTCATCTAAGTCACCAAAAGTAGGGTTGTGGCATATCAAAATGTAGCTGAGATCATTTCGAACGACATAAGTTGGTCCAAAAATTCCAAAAAAGCGACGGTTTTCCCAATATTTGATGAAATCGCTTAATCAAGGGGCATAACTCTTACCCACTAAAATTTTCAAAGTTGCAAAAATAGGGTTGTGACCCATCTAATTGCTCCTGGGACCATCACGAAGAACTTTTATCCATTTCCGAAGACCAAAAAAGTGCCGGTTTTCCCTAATTTGGGCGTAATCGCACTTATTAAAGCCTCGTAACCCTCAACGCGCAAGAATTCCAAGTCATCTAAGTCACCAAAAGTAGGGTTGTGGCATATCAAAATGTAGCTGAGATCATTTCGAACGACATAAGTTGGTCCAAAAATTCCCAAAAAGCGACGGTTTTCCCAATATTTGATGAAATCGCTTAATCAAGGGGCATAACTCTTACCCACTAAAATTTTCAAAGTTGCAAAAATAGGGTTGTGACCCATCTAATTGCTCCTGGGACCATCACGAAGAACTTTTATCCATTTCCGAAGACCAAAAAAGTGCCGGTTTTCCCTAATTTGGGCGTAATCGCACTTATTAAAGCCTCGTAACCCTCAACGCGCAAGAATTCCAAGTCATCTAAGTCACCAAAAGTAGGGTTGTGGCATATCAAAATGTAGCTGAGATCATTTCGAATGACATAAGTTGGTCCAAAAATTCCAAAAAAGCGACGGTTTTCCCAATATTTGATGAAATCGCTTAATCAAGGGGCATAACTCTTACCCACTAAAATTTTCAAAGTTGCAAAAATAGGGTTGTGACCCATCTAATTGCTCCTGGGACCATCACGAAGAACTTTTATCCATTTCCGAAGACCAAAAAAGTGCCGGTTTTCCCTAATTTGGGCGTAATCGCACTTATTAAAGCCTCGTAACCCTCAACGCGCAAGAATTCCAAGTCATCTAAGTCACCAAAAGTAGGGTTGTGGCATATCAAAATGTAGCTGAGATCATTTCGAACGACATAAGTTGGTCCAAAAATTCCAAAAAAGCGACGGTTTTCCCAATATTTGATGAAATCGCTTAATCAAGGGGCATAACTCTTACCCACTAAAATTTTCAAAGTTGCAAAAATAGGGTTGTGACCCATCTAATTGCTCCTGGGACCATCACGAAGAACTTTTATCCATTTCCGAAGACCAAAAAAGTGCCGGTTTTCCCTAATTTGGGCGTAATCGCACTTATTAAAGCCTCGTAACCCTCAACGCGCAAGAATTCCAAGTCATCTAAGTCACCAAAAGTAGGGTTGTGGCATATCAAAATGTAGCTGAGATCATTTCGAACGACATAAGTTGGTCCAAAAATTCCAAAAAAGCGACGGTTTTCCCAATATTTGATGAAATCGCTTAATCAAGGGGCATAACTCTTACCCACTAAAATTTTCAAAGTTGCAAAAATAGGGTTGTGACCCATCTAATTGCTCCTGGGACCATCACGAAGAACTTTTATCCATTTCCGAAGACCAAAAAAGTGCCGGTTTTCCCTAATTTGGGCGTAATCGCACTTATTAAAGCCTCGTAACCCTCAACGCGCAAGAATTCCAAGTCATCTAAGTCACCAAAAGTAGGGTTGTGGCATATCAAAATGTAGCTGAGATCATTTCGAACGACATAAGTTGGTCCAAAAATTCCAAAAAAGCGACGGTTTTCCCAATATTTGATGAAATCGCTTAATCAAGGGGCATAACTCTTACCCACTAAAATTTTCAAAGTTGCAAAAATAGGGTTGTGACCCATCTAATTGCTCCTGGGACCATCACGAAGAACTTTTATCCATTTCCGAAGACCAAAAAAGTGCCGGTTTTCCCTAATTTGGGCGTAATCGCACTTATTAAAGCCTCGTAACCCTCAACGCGCAAGAATTCCAAGTCATCTAAGTCACCAAAAGTAGGGTTGTGGCATATCAAAATGTAGCTGAGATCATTTCGAACGACATAAGTTGGTCCAAAAATTCCAAAAAAGTGACGGTTTTCCCAATATTTGATGAAATCGCTTAATCAAGGGGCATAACTCTTACCCACTAAAATTTTCAAAGTTGCAAAAATAGGGTTGTGACCCATCTAATTGCTCCTGGGACCATCACGAAGAACTTTTATCCATTTCCGAAGACCAAAAAAGTGCCGGTTTTCCCTAATTTGGGCGTAATCGCACTTATTAAAGCCTCGTAACCCTCAACGCGCAAGAATTCCAAGTCATCTAAGTCACCAAAAGTAGGGTTGTGGCATATCAAAATGTAGCTGAGATCATTTCGAACGACATAAGTTGGTCCAAAAATTCCAAAAAAGCGACGGTTTTCCCAATATTTGATGAAATCGCTTAATCAAGGGGCATAACTCTTACCCACTAAAATTTTCAAAGTTGCAAAAATAGGGTTGTGACCCATCTAATTGCTCCTGGGACCATCACGAAGAACTTTTATCCATTTCCGAAGACCAAAAAAGTGCCGGTTTTCCCTAATTTGGGCGTAATCGCACTTATTAAAGCCTCGTAACCCTCAACGCGCAAGAATTCCAAGTCATCTAAGTCACCAAAAGTAGGGTTGTGGCATATCAAAATGTAGCTGAGATCATTTCGAACGACATAAGTTGGTCCAAAAATTCCAAAAAAGCGACGGTTTTCCCAATATTTGATGAAATCGCTTAATCAAGGGGCATAACTCTTACCCACTAAAATTTTCAAAGTTGCAAAAATAGGGTTGTGACCCATCTAATTGCTCCTGGGACCATCACGAAGAACTTTTATCCATTTCCGAAGACCAAAAAAGTGCCGGTTTTCCCTAATTTGGGCGTAATCGCACTTATTAAAGCCTCGTAACCCTCAACGCGCAAGAATTCCAAGTCATCTAAGTCACCAAAAGTAGGGTTGTGGCATATCAAAATGTAGCTGAGATCATTTCGAACGACATAAGTTGGTCCAAAAATTCCAAAAAAGCGACGGTTTTCCCAATATTTGATGAAATCGCTTAATCAAGGGGCATAACTCTTACCCACTTGAATTTTCAAAGTTGCAAAAATAGGGTTGTGACCCATCTAATTGCTCCTGGGACCATCACGAAGAACTTTTATCCATTTCCGAAGACCAAAAAAGTGCCGGTTTTCCCTAATTTGGGCGTAATCGCACTTATTAAAGCCTCGTAACCCTCAACGCGCAAGAATTCCAAGTCATCTAAGTCACCAAAAGTAGGGTTGTGGCATATCAAAATGTAGCTGAGATCATTTCGAACGACATAAGTTGGTCCAAAAATTCCAAAAAAGCGACGGTTTTCCCAATATTTGATGAAATCGCTTAATCAAGGGGCATAACTCTTACCCACTAAAATTTTCAAAGTTGCAAAAATAGGGTTGTGACCCATCTAATTGCTCCTGGGACCATCACGAAGAACTTTTATCCATTTCCGAAGACCAAAAAAGTGCCGGTTTTCCCTAATTTGGGCGTAATCGCACTTATTAAAGCCTCGTAACCCTCAACGCGCAAGAATTCCAAGTCATCTAAGTCACCAAAAGTAGGGTTGTGGCATATCAAAATGTAGCTGAGATCATTTCGAACGACATAAGTTGGTCCAAAAATTCCAAAAAAGCGACGGTTTTCCCAATATTTGATGAAATCGCTTAATCAAGGGGCATAACTCTTACCCACTAAAATTTTCAAAGTTGCAAAAATAGGGTTGTGACCCATCTAATTGCTCCTGGGACCATCACGAAGAACTTTTATCCATTTCCGAAGACCAAAAAAGTGCCAATTTTCCCTAATTTGGGCGTAATCGCACTTATTAAAGCCTCGTAACCCTCAACGCGCAAGAATTCCAAGTCATCTAAGTCACCAAAAGTAGGGTTGTGGCATATCAAAATGTAGCTGAGATCATTTCGAACGACATAAGTTGGTCCAAAAATTCCAAAAAAGCGACGGTTTTCCCAATATTTGATGAAATCGCTTAATCAAGGGGCATAACTCTTACCCACTAAAATTTTCAAAGTTGCAAAAATAGGGTTGTGACCCATCTAATTGCTCCTGGGACCATCACGAAGAACTTTTATCCATTTCCGAAGACCAAAAAAGTGCCGGTTTTCCCTAATTTGGGCGTAATCGCACTTATTAAAGCCTCGTAACCCTCAACGCGCAAGAATTCCAAGTCATCTAAGTCACCAAAAGTAGGGTTGTGGCATATCAAAATGTAGCTGAGATCATTTCGAACGACATAAGTTGGTCCAAAAATTCCAAAAAAGCGACGGTTTTCCCAATATTTGATGAAATCGCTTAATCAAGGGGCATAACTCTTACCCACTAAAATTTTCAAAGTTGCAAAAATAGGGTTGTGACCCATCTAATTGCTCCTGGGACCATCACGAAGAACTTTTATCCATTTCCGAAGACCAAAAAAGTGCCGGTTTTCCCTAATTTGGGCGTAATCGCACTTATTAAAGCCTCGTAACCCTCAACGCGCAAGAATTCCAAGTCATCTAAGTCACCAAAAGTAGGGTTGTGGCATATCAAAATGTAGCTGAGATCATTTCGAACGACATAAGTTGGTCCAAAAATTCCAAAAAAGCGACGGTTTTCCCAATATTTGATGAAATCGCTTAATCAAGGGGCATAACTCTTACCCACTAAAATTTTCAAAGTTGCAAAAATAGGGTTGTGACCCATCTAATTGCTCCTGGGACCATCACGAAGAACTTTTATCCATTTCCGAAGACCAAAAAAGTGCCGGTTTTCCCTAATTTGGGCGTAATCGCACTTATTAAAGCCTCGTAACCCTCAACGCGCAAGAATTCCAAGTCATCTAAGTCACCAAAAGTAGGGTTGTGGCATATCAAAATGTAGCTGAGATCATTTCGAACGACATAAGTTGGTCCAAAAATTCCAAAAAAGCGACGGTTTTCCCAATATTTGATGAAATCGCTTAATCAAGGGGCATAACTCTTACCCACTTAAATTTTCAAAGTTGCAAAAATAGGGTTGTGACCCATCTAATTGCTCCTGGGACCATCACGAAGAACTTTTATCCATTTCCGAAGACCAAAAAAGTGCCGGTTTTCCCTAATTTGGGCGTAATCGCACTTATTAAAGCCTCGTAACCCTCAACGCGCAAGAATTCCAAGTCATCTAAGTCACCAAAAGTAGGGTTGTGGCATATCAAAATGTAGCTGAGATCATTTCGAACGACATAAGTTGGTCCAAAAATTCCAAAAAAGCGACGGTTTTCCCAATATTTGATGAAATCGCTTAATCAAGGGGCATAACTCTTACCCACTAAAATTTTCAAAGTTGCAAAAATAGGGTTGTGACCCATCTAATTGCTCCTGGGACCATCACGAAGAACTTTTATCCATTTCCGAAGACCAAAAAAGTGCCGGTTTTCCCTAATTTGGGCGTAATCGCACTTATTAAAGCCTCGTAACCCTCAACGCGCAAGAATTCCAAGTCATCTAAGTCACCAAAAGTAGGGTTGTGGCATATCAAAATGTAGCTGAGATCATTTCGAACGACATAAGTTGGTCCAAAAATTCCAAAAAAGCGACGGTTTTCCCAATATTTGATGAAATCGCTTAATCAAGGGGCATAACTCTTACCCACTAAAATTTTCAAAGTTGCAAAAATAGGGTTGTGACCCATCTAATTGCTCCTGGGACCATCACGAAGAACTTTTATCCATTTCCGAAGACCAAAAAAGTGCCGGTTTTCCCTAATTTGGGCGTAATCGCACTTATTAAAGCCTCGTAACCCTCAACGCGCAAGAATTCCAAGTCATCTAAGTCACCAAAAGTAGGGTTGTGGCATATCAAAATGTAGCTGAGATCATTTCGAACGACATAAGTTGGTCCAAAAATTCCAAAAAAGCGACGGTTTTCCCAATATTTGATGAAATCGCTTAATCAAGGGGCATAACTCTTACCCACTAAAATTTTCAAAGTTGCAAAAATAGGGTTGTGACCCATCTAATTGCTCCTGGGACCATCACGAAGAACTTTTATCCATTTCCGAAGACCAAAAAAGTGCCAATTTTCCCTAATTTGGGCGTAATCGCACTTATTAAAGCCTCGTAACCCTCAACGCGCAAGAATTCCAAGTCATCTAAGTCACCAAAAGTAGGGTTGTGGCATATCAAAATGTAGCTGAGATCATTTCGAACGACATAAGTTGGTCCAAAAATTCCAAAAAAGCAACGGTTTTCCCAATATTTGATGAAATCGCTTAATCAAGGGGCATAACTCTTACCCACTAAAATTTTCAAAGTTGCAAAAATAGGGTTGTGACCCATCTAATTGCTCCTGGGACCATCACGAAGAACTTTTATCCATTTCCGAAGACCAAAAAAGTGCCGGTTTTCCCTAATTTGGGCGTAATCGCACTTATTAAAGCCTTGTAACCCTCAACGCGCAAGAATTCCAAGTCATCTAAGTCACCAAAAGTAGGGTTGTGGCATATCAAAATGTAGCTGAGATCATTTCGAACGACATAAGTTGGTCCAAAAATTCCAAAAAAGCGACGGTTTTCCCAATATTTGATGACATCGCTTAATCAAGGGGCATAACTCTTACCCACTAAAATTTTCAAAGTTGCAAAAATAGGGTTGTGACCCATCTAATTGCTCCTGGGACCATCACGAAGAACTTTTATCCATTTCCGAAGACCAAAAAAGTGCCGGTTTTCCCTAATTTGGGCGTAATCGCACTTATTAAAGCCTCGTAACCCTCAACGCGCAAGAATTCCAAGTCATCTAAGTCACCAAAAGTAGGGTTGTGGCATATCAAAATGTAGCTGAGATCATTTCGAACGACATAAGTTGGTCCAAAAATTCCAAAAAAGCGACGGTTTTCCCAATATTTGATGAAATCGCTTAATCAAGGGGCATAACTCTTACCCACTAAAATTTTCAAAGTTGCAAAAATAGGGTTGTGACCCATCTAATTGCTCCTGGGACCATCACGAAGAACTTTTATCCATTTCCGAAGACCAAAAAAGTGCCGGTTTTCCCTAATTTGGGCGTAATCGCACTTATTAAAGCCTCGTAACCCTCAACGCGCAAGAATTCCAAGTCATCTAAGTCACCAAAAGTAGGGTTGTGGCATATCAAAATGTAGCTGAGATCATTTCGAACGACATAAGTTGGTCCAAAAATTCAAAAAAAGCGACGGTTTTCCCAATATTTGATGAAATCGCTTAATCAAGGGGCATAACTCTTACCCACTAAAATTTTCAAAGTTGCAAAAATAGGGTTGTGACCCATCTAATTGCTCCTGGGACCATCACGAAGAACTTTTATCCATTTCCGAAGACCAAAAAAGTGCCGGTTTTCCCTAATTTGGGCGTAATCGCACTTATTAAAGCCTCGTAACCCTCAACGCGCAAGAATTCCAAGTCATCTAAGTCACCAAAAGTAGGGTTGTGGCATATCAAAATGTAGCTGAGATCATTTCGAAAGACATAAGTTGGTCCAAAAATTCCAAAAAAGCGACGGTTTTCCCAATATTTGATGAAATCGCTTAATCAAGGGGCATAACTCTTACCCACTAAAATTTTCAAAGTTGCAAAAATAGGGTTGTGACCCATCTAATTGCTCCTGGGACCATCACGAAGAACTTTTATCCATTTCCGAAGACCAAAAAAGTGCCGGTTTTCCCTAATTTGGGCGTAATCGCACTTATTAAAGCCTCGTAACCCTCAACGCGCAAGAATTCCAAGTCATCTAAGTCACCAAAAGTAGGGTTGTGGCATATCAAAATGTAGCTGAGATCATTTCGAACGACATAAGTTGGTCCAAAAATTCCAAAAAAGCGACGGTTTTCCCAATATTTGATGAAATCGCTTAATCAAGGGGCATAACTCTTACCCACTAAAATTTTCAAAGTTGCAAAAATAGGGTTGTGACCCATCTAATTGCTCCTGGGACCATCACGAAGAACTTTTATCCATTTCCGAAGACCAAAAAAGTGCCGGTTTT
>CAKAJN010000071.1:0-61241 GCA_916613615.1 Steromphala cineraria
TGAAAGTCTGTCGCCGGATGTATTTCATAACACATTTCGTGTCTTAGAATTCATTTTCGTATATTGCGTCCTTACCCTTGCATCCTAACACCTAACCCTAACCCTAACCCTTAACCCTTAACCCTTAACCCTAACCCCTTGCACCTTGACCCTTGCCCCTTACACCTTAACATTTTTTCATCTGGTGAATGTCTGTCGCCGGATGTATTTCATAACACATTTCGTGTCTTAGAATTCATTTTCGTATATTGCGTCCTTACCCTTGCATCCTAACACCTAACCCTAACCCTAACCCTTAACCCTTAACCCTTAACCCTAACCCCTTGCACCTTGACCCTTGCCCCTTACACCTTAACATTTTTTCATCTGGTGAATGTCTGTCGCCGGATGTATTTCATAACACATTTCGTGTCTTAGAATTCATTTTCGTATATTGCGTCCTTACCCTTGCATCCTAACACCTAACCCTAACCCTAACCCTTAACCCTTAACCCTTAACCCTAACATCTTGCACCTTGACCCTTGCCCCTTACACCTTAACATTTTTTCATCTGGTGAATGTCTGTCGCCGGATGTATTTCATAACACATTTCGTGTCTTAGAATTCATTTTCGTATATTGCGTCCTTACCCTTGCATCCTAACACCTAACCCTAACCCTAACCCTTAACCCTTAACCCTTAACCCTAACCCCTTGCACCTTGACCCTTGCCCCTTACACCTTAACATTTTTTCATCTGGTGAATGTCTGTCGCCGGATGTATTTCATAACACATTTCGTGTCTTAGAATTCATTTTCGTATATTGCGTCCTTACCCTTGCATCCTAACACCTAACCCTAACCCTAACCCTTAACCCTTAACCCTTAACCCTAACCCCTTGCACCTTGACCCTTGCCCCTTACACCTTAACATTTTTTCATCTGGTGAATGTCTGTCGCCGGATGTATTTCATAACACATTTCGTGTCTTAGAATTCATTTTCGTATATTGCGTCCTTACCCTTGCATCCTAACACCTAACCCTAACCCTAACCCTTAACCCTTAACCCTTAACCCTAACCCCTTGCACCTTGACCCTTGCCCCTTACACCTTAACATTTTTTCATCTGGTGAATGTCTGTCGCCGGATGTATTTCATAACACATTTCGTGTCTTAGAATTCATTTTCGTATATTGCGTCCTTACCCTTGCATCCTAACACCTAACCCTAACCCTAACCCTTAACCCTTAACCCTTAACCCTAACCCCTTGCACCTTGACCCTTGCCCCTTACACCTTAACATTTTTTCATCTGGTGAATGTCTGTCGCCGGATGTATTTCATAACACATTTCGTGTCTTAGAATTCATTTTCGTATATTGCGTCCTTACCCTTGCATCCTAACACCTAACCCTAACCCTAACCCTTAACCCTTAACCCTTAACCCTAACCCCTTGCACCTTGACCCTTGCCCCTTACACCTTAACATTTTTTCATCTGGTGAATGTCTGTCGCCGGATGTATTTCATAACACATTTCGTGTCTTAGAATTCATTTTCGTATATTGCGTCCTTACCCTTGCATCCTAACACCTAACCCTAACCCTAACCCTTAACCCTTAACCCTTAACCCTAACCCCTTGCACCTTGACCCTTGCCCCTTACACCTTAACATTTTTTCATCTGGTGAATGTCTGTCGCCGGATGTATTTCATAACACATTTCGTGTCTTAGAATTCATTTTCGTATATTGCGTCCTTACCCTTGCATCCTAACACCTAACCCTAACCCTAACCCTTAACCCTTAACCCTTAACCCTAACCCCTTGCACCTTGACCCTTGCCCCTTACACCTTAACATTTTTTCATCTGGTGAATGTCTGTCGCCGGATGTATTTCATAACACATTTCGTGTCTTAGAATTCATTTTCGTATATTGCGTCCTTACCCTTGCATCCTAACACCTAACCCTAACCCTAACCCTTAACCCTTAACCCTTAACCCTAACCCCTTGCACCTTGACCCTTGCCCCTTACACCTTAACATTTTTTCATCTGGTGAATGTCTGTCGCCGGATGTATTTCATAACACATTTCGTGTCTTAGAATTCATTTTCGTATATTGCGTCCTTACCCTTGCATCCTAACACCTAACCCTAACCCTAACCCTTAACCCTTAACCCTTAACCCTAACCCCTTGCACCTTGACCCTTGCCCCTTACACCTTAACATTTTTTCATCTGGTGAATGTCTGTCGCCGGATGTATTTCATAACACATTTCGTGTCTTAGAATTCATTTTCGTATATTGCGTCCTTACCCTTGCATCCTAACACCTAACCCTAACCCTAACCCTTAACCCTTAACCCTTAACCCTAACCCCTTGCACCTTGACCCTTGCCCCTTACACCTTAACATTTTTTCATCTGGTGAATGTCTGTCGCCGGATGTATTTCATAACACATTTCGTGTCTTAGAATTCATTTTCGTATATTGCGTCCTTACCCTTGCATCCTAACACCTAACCCTAACCCTAACCCTTAACCCTTAACCCTTAACCCTAACCCCTTGCACCTTGACCCTTGCCCCTTACACCTTAACATTTTTTCATCTGGTGAATGTCTGTCGCCGGATGTATTTCATAACACATTTCGTGTCTTAGAATTCATTTTCGTATATTGCGTCCTTACCCTTGCATCCTAACACCTAACCCTAACCCTAACCCTTAACCCTTAACCCTTAACCCTAACCCCTTGCACCTTGACCCTTGCCCCTTACACCTTAACATTTTTTCATCTGGTGAATGTCTGTCGCCGGATGTATTTCATAACACATTTCGTGTCTTAGAATTCATTTTCGTATATTGCGTCCTTACCCTTGCATCCTAACACCTAACCCTAACCCTAACCCTTAACCCTTAACCCTTAACCCTAACCCCTTGCACCTTGACCCTTGCCCCTTACACCTTAACATTTTTTCATCTGGTGAATGTCTGTCGCCGGATGTATTTCATAACACATTTCGTGTCTTAGAATTCATTTTCGTATATTGCGTCCTTACCCTTGCATCCTAACACCTAACCCTAACCCTAACCCTTAACCCTTAACCCTTAACCCTAACCCCTTGCACCTTGACCCTTGCCCCTTACACCTTAACATTTTTTCATCTGGTGAATGTCTGTCGCCGGATGTATTTCATAACACATTTCGTGTCTTAGAATTCATTTTCGTATATTGCGTCCTTACCCTTGCATCCTAACACCTAACCCTAACCCTAACCCTTAACCCTTAACCCTTAACCCTAACCCCTTGCACCTTGACCCTTGCCCCTTACACCTTAACATTTTTTCATCTGGTGAATGTCTGTCGCCGGATGTATTTCATAACACATTTCGTGTCTTAGAATTCATTTTCGTATATTGCGTCCTTACCCTTGCATCCTAACACCTAACCCTAACCCTAACCCTTAACCCTTAACCCTTAACCCTAACCCCTTGCACCTTGACCCTTGCCCCTTACACCTTAACATTTTTTCATCTGGTGAATGTCTGTCGCCGGATGTATTTCATAACACATTTCGTGTCTTAGAATTCATTTTCGTATATTGCGTCCTTACCCTTGCATCCTAACACCTAACCCTAACCCTAACCCTTAACCCTTAACCCTTAACCCTAACCCCTTGCACCTTGACCCTTGCCCCTTACACCTTAACATTTTTTCATCTGGTGAATGTCTGTCGCCGGATGTATTTCATAACACATTTCGTGTCTTAGAATTCATTTTCGTATATTGCGTCCTTACCCTTGCATCCTAACACCTAACCCTAACCCTAACCCTTAACCCTTAACCCTTAACCCTAACCCCTTGCACCTTGACCCTTGCCCCTTACACCTTAACATTTTTTCATCTGGTGAATGTCTGTCGCCGGATGTATTTCATAACACATTTCGTGTCTTAGAATTCATTTTCGTATATTGCGTCCTTACCCTTGCATCCTAACACCTAACCCTAACCCTAACCCTTAACCCTTAACCCTTAACCCTAACCCCTTGCACCTTGACCCTTGCCCCTTACACCTTAACATTTTTTCATCTGGTGAATGTCTGTCGCCGGATGTATTTCATAACTACCCTTGCATCCTAACACCTAACCCTAACCCTAACCCTTAACCCTTAACCCTTAACCCTTAACCCTAACCCCTTGCACCTTGACCCTTGCCCCTTACACCTTAACATTTTTTCATCTGGTGAATGTCTGTCGCCGGATGTATTTCATAACACATTTCGTGTCTTAGAATTCATTTTCGTATATTGCGTCCTTACCCTTGCATCCTAACACCTAACCCTAACCCTAACCCTTAACCCTTAACCCTTAACCCTAACCCCTTGCACCTTGACCCTTGCCCCTTACACCTTAACATTTTTTCATCTGGTGAATGTCTGTCGCCGGATGTATTTCATAACACATTTCGTGTCTTAGAATTCATTTTCGTATATTGCGTCCTTACCCTTGCATCCTAACACCTAACCCTAACCCTAACCCTTAACCCTTAACCCTTAACCCTAACCCCTTGCACCTTGACCCTTGCCCCTTACACCTTAACATTTTTTCATCTGGTGAATGTCTGTCGCCGGATGTATTTCATAACACATTTCGTGTCTTAGAATTCATTTTCGTATATTGCGTCCTTACCCTTGCATCCTAACACCTAACCCTAACCCTAACCCTTAACCCTTAACCCTTAACCCTAACCCCTTGCACCTTGACCCTTGCCCCTTACACCTTAACATTTTTTCATCTGGTGAATGTCTGTCGCCGGATGTATTTCATAACACATTTCGTGTCTTAGAATTCATTTTCGTATATTGCGTCCTTACCCTTGCATCCTAACACCTAACCCTAACCCTAACCCTTAACCCTTAACCCTTAACCCTAACCCCTTGCACCTTGACCCTTGCCCCTTACACCTTAACATTTTTTCATCTGGTGAATGTCTGTCGCCGGATGTATTTCATAACACATTTCGTGTCTTAGAATTCATTTTCGTATATTGCGTCCTTACCCTTGCATCCTAACACCTAACCCTAACCCTAACCCTTAACCCTTAACCCTTAACCCTAACCCCTTGCACCTTGACCCTTGCCCCTTACACCTTAACATTTTTTCATCTGGTGAATGTCTGTCGCCGGATGTATTTCATAACACATTTCGTGTCTTAGAATTCATTTTCGTATATTGCGTCCTTACCCTTGCATCCTAACACCTAACCCTAACCCTAACCCCTAACCCTTAACCCTTAACCCTAACCCCTTGCACCTTGACCCTTGCCCCTTACACCTTAACATTTTTTCATCTGGTGAATGTCTGTCGCCGGATGTATTTCATAACACATTTCGTGTCTTAGAATTCATTTTCGTATATTGCGTCCTTACCCTTGCATCCTAACACCTAACCCTAACCCTAACCCTTAACCCTTAACCCTTAACCCTAACCCCTTGCACCTTGACCCTTGCCCCTTACACCTTAACATTTTTTCATCTGGTGAATGTCTGTCGCCGGATGTATTTCATAACACATTTCGTGTCTTAGAATTCATTTTCGTATATTGCGTCCTTACCCTTGCATCCTAACACCTAACCCTAACCCTAACCCTTAACCCTTAACCCTTAACCCTAACCCCTTGCACCTTGACCCTTGCCCCTTACACCTTAACATTTTTTCATCTGGTGAATGTCTGTCGCCGGATGTATTTCATAACACATTTCGTGTCTTAGAATTCATTTTCGTATATTGCGTCCTTACCCTTGCATCCTAACACCTAACCCTAACCCTAACCCTTAACCCTTAACCCTTAACCCTAACCCCTTGCACCTTGACCCTTGCCCCTTACACCTTAACATTTTTTCATCTGGTGAATGTCTGTCGCCGGATGTATTTCATAACACATTTCGTGTCTTAGAATTCATTTTCGTATATTGCGTCCTTACCCTTGCATCCTAACACCTAACCCTAACCCTAACCCTTAACCCTTAACCCTTAACCCTAACCCCTTGCACCTTGACCCTTGCCCCTTACACCTTAACATTTTTTCATCTGGTGAATGTCTGTCGCCGGATGTATTTCATAACACATTTCGTGTCTTAGAATTCATTTTCGTATATTGCGTCCTTACCCTTGCATCCTAACACCTAACCCTAACCCTAACCCTTAACCCTTAACCCTTAACCCTAACCCCTTGCACCTTGACCCTTGCCCCTTACACCTTAACATTTTTTCATCTGGTGAATGTCTGTCGCCGGATGTATTTCATAACACATTTCGTGTCTTAGAATTCATTTTCGTATATTGCGTCCTTACCCTTGCATCCTAACACCTAACCCTAACCCTAACCCTTAACCCTTAACCCTTAACCCTAACCCCTTGCACCTTGACCCTTGCCCCTTACACCTTAACATTTTTTCATCTGGTGAATGTCTGTCGCCGGATGTATTTCATAACACATTTCGTGTCTTAGAATTCATTTTCGTATATTGCGTCCTTACCCTTGCATCCTAACACCTAACCCTAACCCTAACCCTTAACCCTTAACCCTTAACCCTAACCCCTTGCACCTTGACCCTTGCCCCTTACACCTTAACATTTTTTCATCTGGTGAATGTCTGTCGCCGGATGTATTTCATAACACATTTCGTGTCTTAGAATTCATTTTCGTATATTGCGTCCTTACCCTTGCATCCTAACACCTAACCCTAACCCTAACCCTTAACCCTTAACCCTTAACCCTAACCCCTTGCACCTTGACCCTTGCCCCTTACACCTTAACATTTTTTCATCTGGTGAATGTCTGTCGCCGGATGTATTTCATAACACATTTCGTGTCTTAGAATTCATTTTCGTATATTGCGTCCTTACCCTTGCATCCTAACACCTAACCCTAACCCTAACCCTTAACCCTTAACCCTTAACCCTAACCCCTTGCACCTTGACCCTTGCCCCTTACACCTTAACATTTTTTCATCTGGTGAATGTCTGTCGCCGGATGTATTTCATAACACATTTCGTGTCTTAGAATTCATTTTCGTATATTGCGTCCCTTACCCTTGCATCCTAACACCTAACCCTAACCCTAACCCTTAACCCTTAACCCTTAACCCTAACCCCTTGCACCTTGACCCTTGCCCCTTACACCTTAACATTTTTTCATCTGGTGAATGTCTGTCGCCGGATGTATTTCATAACACATTTCGTGTCTTAGAATTCATTTTCGTATATTGCGTCCTTACCCTTGCATCCTAACACCTAACCCTAACCCTAACCCTTAACCCTTAACCCTTAACCCTAACCCCTTGCACCTTGACCCTTGCCCCTTACACCTTAACATTTTTTCATCTGGTGAATGTCTGTCGCCGGATGTATTTCATAACACATTTCGTGTCTTAGAATTCATTTTCGTATATTGCGTCCTTACCCTTGCATCCTAACACCTAACCCTAACCCTAACCCTTAACCCTTAACCCTTAACCCTAACCCCTTGCACCTTGACCCTTGCCCCTTACACCTTAACATTTTTTCATCTGGTGAATGTCTGTCGCCGGATGTATTTCATAACACATTTCGTGTCTTAGAATTCATTTTCGTATATTGCGTCCTTACCCTTGCATCCTAACACCTAACCCTAACCCTAACCCCTAACCCTTAACCCTTAACCCTTAACCCTAACCCCTTGCACCTTGACCCTTGCCCCTTACACCTTAACATTTTTTCATCTGGTGAATGTCTGTCGCCGGATGTATTTCATAACACATTTCGTGTCTTAGAATTCATTTTCGTATATTGCGTCCTTACCCTTGCATCCTAACACCTAACCCTAACCCTAACCCTTAACCCTTAACCCTTAACCCTAACCCCTTGCACCTTGACCCTTGCCCCTTACACCTTAACATTTTTTCATCTGGTGAATGTCTGTCGCCGGATGTATTTCATAACACATTTCGTGTCTTAGAATTCATTTTCGTATATTGCGTCCTTACCCTTGCATCCTAACACCTAACCCTAACCCTAACCCTTAACCCTTAACCCTTAACCCTTAACCCTAACCCCTTGCACCTTGACCCTTGCCCCTTACACCTTAACATTTTTTCATCTGGTGAATGTCTGTCGCCGGATGTATTTCATAACACATTTCGTGTCTTAGAATTCATTTTCGTATATTGCGTCCTTACCCTTGCATCCTAACACCTAACCTAAAGCTTGACCCTTGGGGTCACTTTGCCTGCTCACACCAACACTTTAACAGTAATTCCAAGACCCAGAAAAATTTACACACATACCAGAGAGTCAGACCTTTCATTTGCACCATCACATGTCACAATAAAGTGTCTGGAAGTTATTTTTGTAAATTATACACTAGGGACTACTTTGTCTCTGAATTGCTTCCGGGTGGAGGTAAAAGTTAGTCGAAGATAGTCGATGTAATTGTACAGTAGTCTGTTCATAATAGGCTAGCCCCCGCGGGAGCTCTCGGGCGCTGGATCCTGAACGACTTTGCCCTCGCGTGCATTCGCGAGCTATGTCATTGGCTGACTCGCTAGCGAACAACGATGGCGATATTGTGTTGCTCAGCAAACATGTGATATTATCCTAACGAATTCTTTCAGCCTGTGCCGATTTAAGAGCAATAATTTTCGAATTCTTTAAATGAATTGTATCATTCATAGTTACAGTACAGTTAGACAGTAGCAATAGATAGAAAATAGCAAATGCTTGAAATACAAATGACGATACACTATGAATTATCGCAATTGTACCTGTAGTTTTATTTACATTAGGAAAGTGGCTTGTAAACATTATCCATGTTATTTTTCTGTCCAAGAAATTAAAGAACCATGTAGATTGTTGTTGGCCTACTTACTGACATAACTGTACAATGACGGGATGATTAACTTTTTTAACACCATGATATAGATCTAGTTCATAATACATAGCTAAATAAAATTAATCTTCAATACAGTGAATATAGTAATTTATTGAATTTCAGGCTTCTATTTGTTTCAAACTGTCTCCAACATACGTGATTATTTGAGGCAGGCGACTCTCAAGCCAAGAGTCTTTTGTTTTCATCATCCTATATTAAAAAAGAGCAATTGAGTCTCAAGTATCGTGTTGTTAGCTCAAACATAGGATACAATGGTTGCTATGATTGACGGGCGTAATTGGGTGTATGTGAGTGAGGCTTCTGCGCACATCATTATGTCTTATTATTGAAAAATTGAAACACAAATTGATAGAATCTGGGAGTCAGTTGTCATTTCAATTAATTCATATAACTGAGAAAGGCAGTGTTCACGCCATTAGCTAGTTCTAAAAACATCATGATAATTAAGTTTTCACGATAATAAGGATCGTCTTATATCAATGCTATACATGAATATACAATGTACATACATATAAGGTTGAAAATTTAGGTATCTATATTTTATAAAGCTTCAATTTAATGCTGAATGTAATTGTTTCTTCCGGTAAAAGCTTTTTTCACTTGTTATTCTCCCTAACTTTTAAAGTTACAATTTGGCATGTCACGCTGTTATTATCTAAGTGGTATTAGAGGCAAGACAAAAGTCTAGAAAATATTATAATCATGCCAGATTATCTTTTACAAAAAAGCAGTACACACATATCATCTGAGGTAATTTAATGATATGCACATATCATTGTTATCAAACTTTCTTTATTAAAAGTTCTCAGTGTAATTGAAAATCACGTCTACATTTCATCATTTCCCCTAATTATATATAACTAAAACTTAACATATCATTCCAGTTTTGTCATGTTTAAAAACAATACTCAAACTGTACCGGGGTTGTCCGAAAGCAAGCTCAGGGCTTCTAAACGGAAACATGGGCTTGTATTCGGGCGTTTTAAGGGACGTTCACACTGAATTAAAATCACAAAACAATACATATTAGCCATAATTTTGACAGGAGTATGACTATTACAATGAATTAAGCAATGGCCGGGAGAGCAAGTTAACTCTTTTGATTTACGAAAAAACTGAATGAATGAGACATCATCAAACTCATGAGAGTCCAGTGTGAAAAACAAGGGTTCAAAAGTTCAAATATGATAATCAAATCATTACATTATTTGATTTCAAACTAATTTGCCACGCATGTATGAAACTGGTTTGAATAAGACTAAGTATTAACAAAGTTTCGTAAAAACTTATGTCTTGTCTAGAAGTTCAGTATATATTTTTGACCTAAATAGACTTAGGACAATGTTTTCCAAAAATTGAGATCTAGATTGTCTCTAATTTAATATTTAAACCCATGGAATTACTGAATATAATACTATATTTGTATGCAAGGATCTTGGAAATAGTGTTGATTATAAGCAAATTCATTCACATGTTTGGGAAAAGACAAATAGAACACTTTAAACTTATCAGTTTAATGCAGGCCCGTAACTCATCAGACTCAAACATGTAAGCGAAAATGACACTTAAAATGTATATTAGGGTAGAGTTTGCTTTAGTTTAAATAACATAGATTTTCCCAATTAGTCACATTTCTTCTTAGCCATCCAGGAAGTGACTAGATTACATGTACATGTGTATTAAACATTTGCTTGTGCCAAGAACTTATCATTATGAGAATCCAGAGACTAGAGTTATTCCAAGTATTGCACAATATTCCTACCCTGTCAGTCTAAATACAAATCATTAAGTAAAGTGTTCTTACTACCTAAGGTTGTGCCAATCCATATGGCTTTTGTTATGCTTATGTTCCTTCGGCCTTTACAGTCAATGTAATGTTCCTTCAATGTATATTCTTAACATATCAATCTAAGAAAGATTATCATAAGTATATATACTTGGACAAGTTGTTTTTAATTTTAATCTTTTTTTTCAAGACTTATACCCTTAATATCAGGATTTCAACTAACATGTCTAATATCTCAAATGCAATAATAAAAAAATAAGTAGGTAGAATAAAAGGTAAGAAGCTTTTACCTTCTGCATTTAATTGAAGCATTCATAAAATATGTATACCTGATTTTCCCTGTCTACGTTTATCTTTGGAAAAAAGATACATGTATTACTAATCATTGATGCTGATGTATAGTTACTAATAAAGATACATTTCTTTGAAAAGCATTTTTACTTTTTGAATGTCACTATTTTTTTCTTCATAATGGTTAACATGGTTTGGGTTTTTGGTAATGAGTTTTAATCTTCTTCATACCATTAAATTCTTTTTAAGCACTTTGGTGATTTTATAATTCTTTACTGAGCTGTTCAGATACTGTTTGCTACCTGTTAGACATGCCGAAGGCTACTATTTTATTTGTTTAAGTGTTCACTTCCGTAGGCTTGTCATTAGGCCTAATGTTTAATAATTACTTGATTATTTTGAATATGACTCTCAGTTGACGACAAAGTTATGGAATACACAGCATGTGACAATGACTATTGGGACTCCCTGGTATTTTATTTACATTCCTCATGTCCAAGCATTTTAGTTTGCAAAATCTGCCCTACAGTAATACCATTAAGTTTTCATTATAAACTACCGGAAATCAAGTTTCCAGCGAGCGCTCGCATTCGTTCAGGAAACACGCGGGCGCTCGCGAGCTGCTAGCGCGGGCGCCCGCCTTATGAACTCACTACTGTTACACAACGAAACAGGAAGTCCGGCGGAGGTGCGCAGACCGCCTGCTCCTATCGCCCCACAAGTTGATAAGTGCGAGCATGGGTTTGTTTGGCTCCACTACTTCTGAAATGAGGAGAAACCAATCTGGAACAAGGTACTAATTCCATATCACATTTGCATTATGTTGTAGTTTCTGTTTATATTATCGTCCAGTCACATGCATTCTGACGTTACAAAGTTTTAGACAGTGATGTCAGGATTGGTCACGGTAACTTGCGATATGAAGTAGGGACCGCGGCGCTCGCCAGGGGCGCTACGATCGTATTTGCGCAATGGCGAAACGAATTGGATCACTTGGGTGGTGCTGTTCAACGTGATTTCATTGATATTTCTGCTTATTGTATAGATACGGAATTGATATGTTTCAACACAGCAGACTTCATGCTTGCCGTATATCGCTTCGGCTACAAGCGTATGTGAAAGGTAAGAAAACTACGGCGATTTGAAATTTCATATTTTTTAAAGCATGGTCAATTTGCTAAATTTCGTTTCATACGATAATGTCATGTTGAAATACGCTTACTATCATCATTAAATGACCTAACTTTGCTGTTAATTTTGTAAAATTGTAAAATTAAACCTTTGAAAACGAACGTCGAACATGACCGGTATCATTCAGTTAGGTCACTAATTTAGAGTTATCTTCCCTTGGCAATAACTTGTTAACATGTAGACAAGTTTTAGAAAATATAGAAAAAGAGTAATAAGCTATCCTTGTTAATAGTTTTGTCATAACTGAATGAATGTGTGATTGAAACTATATTTTTCAAAATATTTTTAGGACCCCAAAATTAATGGGTCAATGGTAATTTGACTTTTTTAAATAAAACTTATGAAATGAAAACCAATCGATTCAATGCTAACTATGCCTCTGGAGAATTTTACCATGCTCAGTTTCTGGAGTTCCTTGATTTTCGATTATCTTCTTTTTAGAAACCCATTCCAAAGTTTCTATATTCAAATAACATATTTTTTTCTGCTAGAAATTAATTTTGAATTAATATTAATTTAATATTATAGTTTGTTTCCTTTAAACTACTTATCTTGAAATGTTTTGGGTTTTTTTAAGAAATATATACCACATCTTTCAATTACTTACCATAGCATTTTTTATAAGATGGATAACTATGAGTCTCAACTTAATTTGCAACAGAGTTCAAGATGGATGACTTATTTAGTTGAAAAAAATGATTATATATCAAACAAAGTTTCTGTTCTTCTATTCTGTGTTTTATATTTTTAATGGAAACTATTCTGGACCTTAATATTTAAAATGGTATGTGAAGTTTATGATGTTTTGCTTTATGATATGAAGCCGAAAGGAAGGTGTAATTGATGTTGCTATTTTTTTTCAGATGGAAAGGCATTCCTCAGCTGGACGACTTCTTTCACAGGATACAGTAGAATCGTGGTTGGAGATCATGAAACTGCAACTCTAGATGCGCTAAACTGGAAACATGAATTAATTTCTTTTTTGTCAGAATAAAACTCATCTATAAAAATATTGGTGGTCATCAATTATGTTCATCTTCTGTTATTGACTGTATGGAATTACTTGAAGCCTAAAGGGCTGGATGCATTCAAGGCATGGGCAGTCATCCAGCATCTGTATTTTGTCAATCTGTAAACTTAGTACATTTACCTTTTTCCAGAACTGCTATGGCCCCAAACCCTGAAAATTTGTAGGAGGTAGCTTTTACCTCAATGTTTTGAAATTGTAATATTTCAACAGAAACCAGTAATGACAGGCAGCTAAAGTTTTAAGAAGATATTTAAATTAGGATAAGATTGGTGAAGTTTATTGTATAACTCCAAAATACAGTGACAGAAGTGTAATTATTTTTGTCTAACTATTAAGATGCATCCTTTGTAGGGAATCATAAATGTTACCTTATCGGTCCTGTGAAAAGCTTTTTAACAAACCCAATGGGTAGCTTCAATAATGTTGAATTTAGCAAGACATGGCAAGCATACTTACACATGTATTTATGCAATTTGGAGGTTATTTGCAAGTTTAGTCTGTAACCATATAATGGAATGCAGTAATAGATCTTGACAATCTAGATCATAATCTGTTTGTATGCGAGTTGTACTAACTAAAAGACACCACACTCACAATGATGTTAAATTAAGTAAGACATCAAGAATTAAGAATTAAGTCAAGACTTCAATAATTATAACCAATAGGCTGCGAAGCCTGAATGGGCTGTTTTTATTAAAACAAGGGTTAACAACTTAACAGTGAAGAACTCTTGAAAGATTCCTGTTTTGTTGATTTACTACATATTGCGTGTTCTGTATACGTAAATTTTTAAAGCAAGCTTTAAAATAAAAACCAAGAATTAAAAATTAATCTTTTTTAGCTTTTTAAAGAAATATTTAACTTAGCTTTCTTCAAGCAAACAATATTCAAACGGTCTTCACAACTGTGTTTCTATAATATTTCCTAATTATGCGATTCTCACATCTCTTCTCATTGACATTTACTTCATGCTATGTTGTTCTTTTGTGTTCAGATTGAAGGGTAATTTTGGCCAATGCTGAAAAAAATGGTAGAGGTACTCTAAATATCCTCAATTCCAAAGGGCACCAAGCTGAATATACAGATAGTACACAGAACCCCCTCAAGGTACATCACTGCTCACGTTTGTCAGATATGATACTTGGATCTTTTGGTTTCTAAAATGGTGCAGCTGCTCATAATTACAATCATCAGAAGACCTATTAAAACAAGCGTAGAAGAAAGCAGAGTTCATATAGGCCTGCTAATGATAAGTGAAAGAACTTCAAAATAGCAAATGGCATATACATGTAAATTGATTTCAATAAGTGAAGTCGTACACAGTCGAGCATACATTTTCAAAGCTGTTTTTACTGCTGTAATTTTTTTCTCCAAAGTTTCAATAAACTTCATAGATTTATGTCATAGTGAAATATCTGTGTTTCTTTTCCTTTGATCCTGGTGTAGCTGTATAGGATGCAACAAATTGACAATAATGAAGAAATTTTTGTGGTCCTGTATCTACAAGAAGACAAAAAAAAAATCACATATTAATTATATCTTTTAATAGCACATGTAGGCATTTTGGTTGACATTTAGGCTAGGTTTGGTCTATATACCTTGTTTAGTTTGAGAGATACGTTCTGAACAAATGATGTGATGATAGAGATTCAAGGCACATCTTGAGATCATGTATTAGCATATAAAGTCTGTTGAAGCTAGCAAGTATAGTTTAGGAGATAAGCTCTGAACAAAGGACTTGGATATAGAGTCATAGTTTTAGTCATGTTTCCAAAGAAACCAAATTTTTTAAAAAAGGTCTTACCCTCAAAAGGCACATTTGGGGATCATGGTTGACAGGTGTATGATTTTGGTGAAGCTAGCATGTATAGCTCCAGACACACTTTTGTGACCAGCAGAATAAAGACTACATACCACATACGTTTACGCTGTAAGGCGTATAAGTTAATTATCATGACCAAATGGTTTGGTCTTTAGTGAGTCATAAAAAGTTTCTTTAAACTGATTTCAACAGACTGATTCTTCTATCATCAATTTTGGTATTTCCAGATTTTTATTGCGACTTATTTGGAAATCTTCATAATCATTTCAATTGTCACTATAAAAAGAACATATTAAAAGAAAGAGAAGCGCTCAAAGAAGACTTTGGTATTCCTTGACATGTTGCAAGTTTTTTTAAGTGGGCGTGGCAGAGATCGTAGGTGTCAAACGCATAGTAAAAGCAAGCTTATTGTTGTGAAACTTTGTTTCAACATTACAAAATACCTTTCGAACACAGTAGAAAGAGATTTTTTATATTTTAATTTAATAAACAAAAATAGGAAAAGTGATCCAATTTGAGTTCAGTTTCATGATTTTGGTTTCTGGGGGGTAGTCATGTTATAGGTGTCACTATTCACTTATTATGCATCATAGATGGATACAATCAATTTTTTATCAATAGTTATATCCTCCCTTAAGATAAATAGCCTTAAAAATTTGGATCATATAATTAGAAATTTTTGGTCCGCGGTCCCTATATGAAGTTCATACTCGTGAATGGTTCATAATGAACCATCCGTTTTTTTCTAGTGACCCTATTATCGTGGTAATATAATGTAAGAATATTAAGTCTGTTGTCAGATTTGGAATAATGAAAATAAATGTTAATGCCATTCATCAATTAATATTTAAAAAAAAAGTCTATGAACTGTTATTAATAAATATTCAAACTAAAAAATAAATCTTTTTTTTTAGTTCTGAAAAATTAATTAAATTCATGTCCATGTGTTGATAATTGATATCATGATTATTTTCTTCTGGGTTTTGTAATCATTAGCCATGTCTAAAATTGATATAAAAATTCTGAAATAAGCAGCTCTATGTAAGAATAAATCCATTTTTGCAGTGGGGTTGTTGATTTAAGCAGACTACAATATTATCAATATTTTTTTAATCAATGCGTCAACGAGTTGTAGAAGCAACTATTATCTTGCGCTTGTAGGCGCTAGCAGTAAATAAAATGTTATTGAGTATCATTTTCCTTCATGAAATATTAACTTTAAGTGCAATTAATTAAAAAACGATTCTGTCTTCACGAAATATTGTCTGAGAGGTTTTTTATTTTGTAGGTGAATAGTTTGATAGATAACAAACAGAACTGTATGAAAGGAAAATGTATTGATGGTTTCAAAGATGTTGAATGAGGAATGATAATATTAACGGCAAAAATAAGACACAAACCCTTAAATTATAACCTATTCGCAATATTAAAGTATGTTATTAATGAGCTCAAAAAAGATTGCAACATTCTCTGTTCATTTGATAGGTACAATAAATGTGAAAACAATGATATCACTTTTCAGGAGCAATTTAACTTGAATATAATATATGTACTTTTATTGTAAAAAATGGCATTTCGTTAAGATAGTGTTTAAATCACTTATTAAAAAATGGCTGCTCGGTAAAACTGCGACAAGGAGTCTTCTTATTAGAATTTTCTTGTTACAACTTTGCAAATATTGTTTTTAATATCCTTATTTCAAATAAATTTACATTCAAATTGTAAATAATAATCTTACAATGGTGATTATATTTACAGAGAATAATTTATTAATCATATACTTATTACCTTGATAATAGGGACACTTCAGATAAAATACATCACACGGATAAGATGTTTTATATCTATGTCCAAAAAGATATTTTTCATAGATAGAAGTTTAATTAACATTTTTTTAAAGGATATATGTGCAGAGTTTAGAAACAAGAAACAATATTTAGATTTTTCTCCTTTGTAGGGAAATATACAAGTAAAACAATAAGACCCACGATAATAGGGACCACCTTCATACGGGTCAGTACTAGTTCGGCCAAGGTGGATTCGCCCCAATTTAATTATAATCAGGTTGGGTACACCCAGTGATCGGGATATTATATCACGTTTGGGATATTACATTATATCTCAATTGGGATATAGCCATGTGTTTTCTTATTTTATATGGAAATGGTGTATTTCCGCATAAGAGGGAAAACTAGAAAATAATGTTCACAATGAACCATATTTATTATGATGCTTTGAAATTTTCTGGCTAATGTAAAAAATGTTAGTTGCAAAATGTAACTAATTTAATACTGAACATTAAGTTTACTTATCTTTATTGAAAATGAACTATTTTAGCATTAGTTAAATTTAGTTTCCATTAATTATTAGACAATTCTTGATACATTATTAATAATTTTCCATTTTGCTATAAAAGTTGCAAAGCATTGCAATATCCCAAACAGGATATTGTATCCCGATCGGGATATAATATCTCGATCAGTGGGTGTATCCACCTGATAATGACCATATATCAATCTTTTTTTCTATACTGCAGTACAGTAGTATGTCCTTGATTACTTTTTTTTTCACATAAAGTAGAGTATTTTTCATCTGACTATGGCTAAGATTAACAAAATAAGAATGATTTCAGCTAACTGTAGAGGTTTAGCAGATCCAAATATAAGAAAATCTAACTCTAGACATTGATTTAATGATTTTACAATACACAGAACAATATATGATGAAAATAATAATTTCATAATTGCAGTTTTAACAGTAGAAGGTAAAAGGTTTACTCTCACAAATCTCTATGGACCAAATAATGATTATCCAAAATTCTATGTGAAACTCTTTGAAAATATTTGCAAATTGGATAATGAATCTCTTGCAATTGTGGATGATTGGAATTTGGTCATTGACCCCTCAATGGATTTGGAAAAATACAGAAACATAAATAATCCTCAGGCCAGAAATATTGTATTACATAAACTTGAATCTATCGATCTTATTGATATACAGAGGGAATTAAATCCTGACTTAGGAAAATATACATGATGGAGGAGAAAACCAAGACAACAAGCTAGACTAGACTTTTTTAGCTCATCTGGCATGGCATGTTGTCCGGCGTCCGGCCGTCCGTAAACTTTGTGGAATTTCGACTTCTTCTCCAGAACCATAAAGCCTAGAAAGCTGAAACTTTGTGTACAGACTCCTTGAATAGTGGGGATTATAAATTGTAACTTTGGTGGCCCTGTGACCCCTAATAAGGGTCACAGGGGCCACACCCTTAAAACCTATTTTCATCTTCTTCTCCAGAAGCACAAGGCCTAGAAAGCTGAAACTTTGTGTACAGACTCCTTGACTAGTGGGGATTATAAATTGTAGCTTTGATGGCCCTGTGACCCCTAATAAAGGCCACAGGGGCCACACCCTAAAAACCTATTTTCATCTTTTTCTCCAGAAGCACAAGGCCTAGAAACCTGAAACTTTGTGTACAGACTTATTGACTAGTGAGGATTATAAATTGTAGCTTTGGTGACCTATAAGGCCTAGAAAGCTGGAGCCTTCTCAACAGACTCCTAAGTTAGATAAGGAGGATTCCAAATTGAACTTTTGGTGACCCTGTGGTCCCAAGTAAGGGGGAACAGCATTTGCCACTCTAAAGCAAAATTTATATGAAGCCTGATGAGCTACAGAGCCACTGGCTCTATTTTTAGCTCATCAGGACTGAAAGTCCAGATGGGCTTATGGCATGGCCCGTCGTCCGTCCGTCGTCCGTCCGTCCGTAAACTTTTGACCATACACACTAAAGCGCTGAAATTATGTGTACAGGCACCTTAGCATATGGAGATTCTAATTTGTAACTTTGGTGACCTTGTGACCCCAAATAGGGTCACAGGGGTCACAGGGGTCACAACTTTAAAAACCTATTTTCATCTTCTTCTCTAGTTCCAAAAGGACTAGAGAGTTCAAAATGATATGTGCAGACTCCTTGGCCAATGGGGATTCTAATTTGTAACTTTGGTGACCCTGTGACCCCAAATAGGGTCACAGGGGTCACAACCTTAAAAACCAATTCTCATCTTCTTCTCCAGTTCCAAAAGGACTAGAGAGTTAAAAATGATTTGCGCAGACTCCTTGGCCAATGGGGATTCTAATTTGTAACTTTGGTGACCCTGTGAACCCAAATAGGGTCACAGGGGTCACAACCTTAAAAACCTATTTTCATCTTCTTCTCAAGTTCCAAAAGGTCTACAGAGCTGAAATTATATGTGCAGACTCCTTGGCCAATGGGGATTCTAAATTGTAGCTTTCGTGACCCTGTGACCCCAAATAGGGTCACAGGGGTCACAACCTTAAAAACTTATTTTCATCATCATCTTCAGTTCCAAAAGGTCTATTGAGCTGAAAGACTGCATGTAGACTCCTTGGCCAATTGGGATTCTAAACTATAGGTTTCGTGACCCCATGATCCCAAATAGGGTCACCGGGGTCACAATCTTAAAAACCTATTTTTCTCCATTTGATGACAGTCTATGGCAAATTTATTTCTCCTTGGATATTTTAGTGTGGAGGTCTATCACTGTCTAATATTGGCGATCTAGAAAGTGTTGAATAATAATAAATCATTTGGGTAAGGAAATTTATTCCGAAATCGTTACATTTGTTTTGTAATTTTTTATAGGTTTTCTTGCAATAGGTAACATCAGTTCCATTTTTAGCTTATCTGGCCTGTATAAAGCAAACTTGATATGATGCCTGATGAGCTACAGAGCCAATGGCTCTATATTTTTTTATTTCACAAGATTTGGTCAATATTTCACTTGAGGCTGATATCTTACCTGCCTATAAAACAGACCATTCAGCTATCTGATTTACTATTTCTAACACAATTAACCAAGAAAGAGGTAAGGGTTATTGGAAATTATCAAATATAATACTTCATTATTATTACATCCTGAATGTCCAGATATGGTAAGATCAATTTTGAAAGAAGCAGTTGAATACTTAGATACTGAAAATAGTGATGAATATGGGGAATTTGCTGATGTTCAAATGAAAGTTGATGATAGCTTATTCCTATAAACATTTCTAATGACAGTTTGAGGTAAATCAATTTCTTTTTCATTTCTTAAAAAGAAAAGATAAGACAAATGAATTAGAAATTAAGATCAATGACTGTGAAGACAATATAAGAGATTTTCAAAGTATTTATGAAACTCTGCTGTCTGATCTTACTAAATTAAAATAGAAATATTAAAAATTAAAGAAGAAGATATGAGAGGAATTAATCTGAACAAAATTCTTTGGTAAAAAGAGGGAGAAAGGGTTACAAAATATTTTTGCAATATAGAAAACAAAAATTATGTCAGCAAATCTATAAATAAAATTATTTCTGACAAAAATGATGTGATAACTGATGGAAAATCAATTTTAAATTAACTGAAAGAATTTTTTAAAAGACTATTCTTCAAATAAGGATTTTGATATTGATAAGGATAATCATGTAAACAATGTTGTTACTCCAACCTTGAGTGACCACTTGAGAGAAACATTGGAGAGAGAAATAGACATACAGTAGATGAAGTTTTACTTGTTTTTAACTTTTATTCCTAAAGCAAATAAAGATAGGACTTTATTAAAGACCAATTACCTTATTATTAATATTCTTTGTATAAAGTAATTAGTGCATGTATCTAAGACCGGTTAAAAACAACCTTAAATTGCCTCATTCATAATAGCCAGACTGGATTTATTCCAATAAAGACACTAAGCGAAAATCGTGATTACTATATGATCTTATATTTGAAACTAAGAAAAGAGATATTCCTGGTTTGATGATTTTAATCGACTTTGAAAAAGCTGACACTGTTTCAAAGGATTTCAGCAACCACGGGTGGATGGATATCTGCGCTATATAATAAATATTCATATAATCATATAATAATAATTTCATAAATTTGGCTTTTTGTTTTACCTCCGATGAAACGATACATGACCTTATTTTGATTTAGGATCATACTGTGCATTACTTCATGTCTTTTAGACTCTACTTCAAATTGATTGAAATTGTTCTGCCTTCTTGAAATATTTTTTGGCATTGTGTATGAGGTTATCTAGTGCATTGTACATTACCAACATGTTTGTAAGGGACAGACTTTTGAAAATCTTTGATAACAACACCATTATGTGTTAATATGTCATAAAGCCTTTGCCAGCCATATCTTGGCTACAAAGTGCTCTATCTACCTGTCTGTTTGGAAATCAAATTCTAAAGACTAAGACTATGTGTCTATCTTTCAGACTTAGACTGCATAGGACGGAGACAAGAGTACCTGACTGTTTTTGCACAATAAGACAACTGAATTTTGCTTCTTTTAAATAAGTTATTTATTTTTACTTTATGAAAAATCTCAATTCCATGAATAAACATTGAATTTATTACAGACAAATTTAACTATATTCAAGATGTAATGCAGCTACTATCAATGCCTTCAAGAGATTGTCTCTTATATTTAAAATGTATAAGAAAAGAGGTCTGTGGTTAATATTGTTTTGAGAAAGGTTTTGGCAATATTTTTCAGTTTTTTGGTATATGGTTATGAGTAATGTGTCTTATGTCTTATCCTCAGTATTTTATACAATGCATTTTCTGTTTATTGCTCATCTTACAGCTAACCTTATCTCAAGAAATTATGCAGTATGCATGGTTGTTGTAGCAAGAACTGACAAATGTTAACACAAGTTTTATAGTTTAATAAGTTTATTCATTTTAACCATATTATGAACACTTTATTTCCATTGACAGGTTTTCTCTCAGAGATGACAATATGATGCACTGATAGTCTGGCAATAAGGGTTGGCAATATTATTTACATCTTGGCAATAAAAGGGCCTGAGACTTTATTCAGCTCCATTATGTTGCCTTGTTTTAAGTTTGAACTCTTTAGCCAAGTGACCAATTTGTTGTCAAATGGTGGCGTTGAAAAACTACAAAAGAAACAGAAAAAAGATTCCTTACTTTTTTATTACAATTACAGAATGGACAAAAATTAATTAAGAAACATTTTACAATACAATTCATTGACAAAAGAATACACGATATTGTCTCAAGTAGTAAATGAATATAACCAAGAAAATTTGTCTAAATTATACAAATACAATTAAATATTTATATTTTATCAATAAGAAAATAATATAAAGCTTACCTTGATAACACAATAACTGAAGTTAAAAGATTACTTCTACTGAAAATATCTGCATTGAAGCATTAATTTATGATAGATTCTATCACTGCAATAAAAAGGCAATTCCAAAGTTAGAATTAATAATTCTTACTGTAAATCTCCTTTTTTACTTGACAAATTCATATTCAAATATATTGATACATAATAACCTATAACAAGTCAAATTATTGTCAATACATAAAAATTCTCACCTTCTGCTTGCTGGCTATTTTCCATAGTAACAGGTTAGCTTGAGACTGGTAGATTGCCTTAGAACAGGCCTGTGGGGCAAACAAAGCTAGAGTATTATGCAAGGTGAGGTTAGTTGTTAGTATGCAGCATGAAAAGATCATGCAAAGAGTGCTAAGTCACATGATCATGCCCATAACAGCCTAAGCCATCTAGACTTGAGCAAGACTCTTATTGGTCAAATAATAATACATTTTTTTAACAAATAAAGTGTTTCTTGATTTTATTAACTTTTGGAAGTAAAAATCCATAATTGAAAATAAGAAGTGATTCTACTGTTTGATTTTTTAAAACAAGATTAACAAATAATGTGAAAATGAGCTTGCAAACTGGCACAAGTTGTGATGATATGCAAATGAGGTCAGCTGACCTTTTGTTTATAAACATTGGCCTGTGCATTTTGTTTTGATCAACATCAAGGAGCATAATTAATGGTTTGATTACAGAATTTAGTTAGCCAAATTATAGAATAAGACAAGTAATAGATTATAGATAATGAAAATAAATATGAATATGCTTATAAGTGTATTTAGTAAGCAGTTTTAGATGAAAATATATTATATATAAATATGCTTATAAGTGTATTCAATAACTATTTTTTATACAAAATGAAATTTCTTTTTAGCCTTTTCACTGATGTACTTAGGATTATCAGATATAGTTCTTGGCCCTGTCTGTGATCATTGTTTGTAGAGTATATTGACTAATCAACACATGCAATTGTACCCTTTTGGGTTTTCAACTTTCAAAGATTTTGAGTTTTGTAAATTACTCTGGAAGCACTACTTAGAAATTTATTTCACAAAACATATCTTCATGAAACTTGGTATTTATCATCACAAGAAATTGTGCTTTTTAGGGTTTTTATTCTTTCTCGACAATCATTTTTTAATATGATCAACGTTTAAATTAATTCCTTCCATGACTTAACATAACCAGTTTACCTGACTAATCATTACAAGAAAATCATTCAGTATTCTTGTTTATTTTGGAATAACAGGTTTTCTTGAATTTCAGAATTTAATAAGGTACTTGTTAAAGGGCTGGATAGATAAGGCATCTTCTATATTAGTTCTTTTTATTAGTTATCCCATTTGTTTAAATTGGTCACAGCCTTTATTGGGGGAACTATACAGACACCAGTCATTTTGGCTGACCATGACCTTATTTTCAAGGTCACCACATCACTTTGACCACTTTTGAATTTATTGTCAAAGTGATATCTCATGAACCATTATAGCCCTTGTCTTCATATGTGGTCGCAGCATACATTAGGGGATTATGCAAGCACCTGTCACATTGAACCTAGTGCAAATTTCAGGTAGATACCTTTGATAGAAAATTGGAGCATGTACATCACAGTGCATCATATGCACATAAGTCTAGTTTGGTGTATATCCTCATCACACATTCAGTACAATGCCTACCTGTATTTGCACCTGTGCAGGTGTTGACGGAGAAGATCCTGAATCACCTGAACGAATTGTACCAGCTGATCAGCATGACCCGCGAAGGTGAGGGAGACTCCACACAAACACGACACGATCAAGGACCACATAGTACCTCTCCTGGATGGCAAGAACAAAGAAGTGATCAGAAATACGTACAAGAGACTAAAGGAGCTTATTGATCTCATCAGTGGCTGTGGATACATGGAGGTTGTCAAGAAACTTAAAACTGAAGGTAAATCTTTTAATTAAAAAAATCGTCATTTTAAGAGGTTGAAAACCTGACTATTTTTTAAATGACCCATATATATATATATTATTGCACAATTGCACATACAATATGTGCCTGTCACACATGCATGAGGGGCAATGCTAGACACTGATAGGGATCTCTTGGAAAGAAACATTATTAGTAGTTTAAGAACAGGGTCATGAAACAGTCCTAGTTGGAAACTTGGAACCATTTCTTTTAAGATTGACACCCTATCAAGTTTATGTTGAAAACAAGAAAGATAATCTTTGCAAGTTAAGTAACCTTTCATGAACAAATTATAGTAGAACCTCAATATAACCTGTTTTGTGCTGATACCAGACAGACTGATCTTATTAGTAGCTATCAGTTTTTGTGAAGTTTCCATCGCCGGCGCATTCGTACTACTAGCTATAACTTTTTTCCACTAAGCTTTCCAGAACTCTTATTCATACCTTACTACTCATACCTCGAGGGAACCATTTTGACATGTTCACTTTCAAGGTCAAAGGTCAAGGTCACGAGATACGTATTCACTCTAAGAATTCCTTGTAAACGCGATAACTTGAAACGTTTTTGTGCTATGAAGCTCTAACTTGGTATATATCATCCTTGGAAAAGTAAATTTTTTTGAAAAGGTTTTGGCTACAATCCGTTAGAGGTCAAGGTCACAGCAAGGTCATGACGTAAGCATGTTTTAGCGAAAATGCTTTATTTTAACTATGAACACTTTTAATCAATACATGATTGTTATACTCAATAAAAAGTGTTCAATGATTGTGTGACCTTGAAGGTCAAAGGTCAAGGTCATAAGATATGAGTTATTACAAAATGCACTAAATTTGGGTATAACTTTATCCCATTTAGCTTTTCAGAACTCATTAACATGTCTAAATGTTAATACTTCCAGGGAATCATTATGACATGTTCACTTTCAAGTTCAAAGGTCAAGGTCACGAGTTATAAAATCACCGCAAATTTTTTTGTAAACACGGTAACTTGAAAAGTTTTTGTGCTATGAAGCTCTAACTTGGTATATAACATCCTTGGAAAAGTAAAAAAAATTGAAAAGGTTTTCGCTACAATCTGTCCAAGGTCAAGGTCACAGCAAGGTCATGACTTTAGCATGGTTTTGCGAAAATGCTTTATTTTAACTATGAACACTTTCAATCAATAGATGATTTTTATATTCAATGAAAAGTGTTCATTGATTGTGTAAACTTAAAGTTCAAAGGTCAAGGTCATGAGATTTGTGTTATTGCAATGTGCAACCAATTTGGATATAACTTGATCCCATTAAGCTTTTCAGAACTCATAAAGATGTATAATTGTTTACACCTCTGGGAACTTACAATGACATGGTCACTTTCAAGATCAAAGGTCAAGGTCACGAGCTATAAAATCGCAAAAAATTCCTTGTAAACGCGATAACTTGAAAAGTTTTTGTGCTATGAAGTTTAAATTTTGTATGTATTATCTCTCGAGAAGTACAAACTGTCAAAGGTCAAGGTCACAGCAAGGTCAACAAATATTGAGAAAATGGATTATTTTAACTTTAACCTCTTTAATTTGTTACATTAATGGTATATTCAATGTATTGTATTCATTGATTGCATGACCTTGAGTGTCAAAGGTCAGGGTCACAAGGAAATGCCCAATATGCTAAGGCTTGTAGAAGGCGGAACAGGGTTAGGCGAATTCCGAAGTTTCGGGGCTGCTCTGTTTTTGCGGTGTCCCGCAAACACTAATCTAGTTTCATTTCAACTTTCAAGCTTGAAATAAGTAAATTTTGTCTTACAAATCAATTCAACATAGAATAAACACTTCAGGATAACTATATTATTGCAATTTTACTTATGGAAAAATAATGTTGATTAACATTCCCTGTAAGATGGATGATGAATTACTGATCATTTGCTAATTAATGAAAATGTTATGTTTCAGTCCACTTGACAGCAGGGAGGAAGTACTGGACAGTGTGGACCCAGTCACAGTGCCTGACCCAGTCATAATGCAAGACCCAGTATCAGCTGCGGGCCAAGACTCCGTCCCTCTACCGATGTCCTTGCCGATGTCAATGCTGCTACAGGGGTTCAAGTGTCCGACAGGAAAAGGGAGCTCAAACTGAAGGTGTTAGAGGCCCAACTCGAGTACTTCAACGTTAAAATCAAGAAGATGAAAAATGACTGGAGAATTTTGTTTCATTTAACACTAACATCCCTTGACTTATTTATTCTAATGGAATTATTTATTAGGATACCAGCAATCTCTGCTATTCTCTTGTTTAGTAGTTTGAAAATATTGTAAATATATGATTTAGATATGAATTCCATAATTATATTTTTGATTTGTACATCAGAATGCATTTGTATAACAGTTACTGTGAAAAGTATATCTGTTTGTGATTTACAAATATTTGTATTGCCACGAATATGTGATTATTAGTAATGAATATAATAAAAAAAGGAGTGAAACAAGATGTGTTTGTGAAACACGAATGCCCCCCTGTGTCAAGGTCAAGGTCAAATGTCATGGTGTCATCTGAAAGGTCTCATCACAAGGGATCCATATGTCAAGTATCAAAGACCTAGCTCTGACCAATCAAAAGTTATGACCAAGGTTAAAGTTTGTGTGGACAAACGGACAGACAGACGGACAGGTGAAAAACAATATACCCCCGGAATCTCCGATTCGGGGGCATAAAAAGTAAACTATCATTCCATGGTAAAAATAATGAAACATTCAAAGTATTCTAATCTATAAACTTTAACTTATCTACTGTTATCTACTGTACTGTTGACTGTTGTGTGATCTGTCATGTACATGAATCATCATACTTGTCTCTCACTGTTACACAATCAATCACTTTTGTCAAGTTCATTTATGTTCATTTCACTTACAATGTAAATATAGAAAATTGTGGATTAAGGGGAGATAATCCACTTTCAATAAATTCAAAGATTTTGTACATCATATGCCTCACCATATCCGAATTCAAAGTTTAATGTACATAAATTATTAGTATAATACTAATGTAAAGTAGCAATATTGTATGAAATTAAGTAAAATGTTCAACTACTTGTGAAAGAAAGATTGGATTATCTCCCTTGTAAACATTGAAATACACAATGACATAAAAGAATAACAGTGCAGTTTGCATATTGAATAAGATCAAGATTTAGGTCACAGTTTAACAATTTGACATTTAAATATTAAAATACTTTTAGACTTCGAGTCCAGCATTAAGCCAAAATAACACACCAAAAAACATTGGTTGCATTTAGTATTACTGGATTTTTGCAAATAAGGTCAATGTATCAAATGAGATTCACTGTATCAAAATTATTTTGATTCTTTTAATATAGTTTGAATTAAAGGGACAAATTTATGAAATCTCAACCTGCCATTGTTCTTAACAATTAAAAAAACATACTTATATTTTATTTGTAAATATTTCTTCATTGCTCAAAATTGAAAAAAATGTTTGAAATTTTTAATTCATTGATATATAATTATTGAAATGGTGATGAATAAGTAACTCTTGTTGTGGTTAAATTTTTTAAAATGAATTTTAACTCGATTTATGAAATTATAAATGATATAGTTTGATCACCATTTCTTTGTGGATAAACCCCAACCTTGTCAGCTACCGGTATTTATTTTAATTGTATATTGGAATATTAACAAAGACTTTATGTTTTACATGATAAGCACATATAAAAACATTTCCACATGATTTTTAAAAATCAACATTGTTAGGATGATTTCATGTCATGTTATAATCAAAACATATTATCTTTTAAAATTGGAAATTTTACTCTTTGTTAAAAATAATGATTGTTGATAAATTATTATCACTATTATTATCCCTATCTGAAACCATTGTTGATTAACTTGTTTGATTGAATGTAATAAAGAATGAATGTTAAGAAATATTTTGTTTGTGTTTTTTTATTATGAAGGTTTTGACTTTGACTTTGATTAGAAACATTATTCCCTAACCATCAAGTTTTTCGCAATAAGTAAACCTTAGCCATGAACTTAGTGCTAAAGCAAGAGGCCAAAAGCAGTGTTTTTTTATGGTACATTTTCCTCTTCATTTTTGTTTAAAAAATCATAACCTCTTGAGGCAGCAATTTCCAAATTGGTGGTTATTAGGTAAAGAACATTGAAAATTAATGTTATTGAGAGTACCATAACTAGAAGTGAAGGTTGACAAATTGTTGGCGATATCGAACACCATCTGCTGGTTGTTGGACAAGTAGTAGAGGCGGACGCTGTCCATCTTGGTGTCCGTCTTGTCATAGAGGTAGAGGGATATTTCTCGCCTTGCAGATGTTGTGCAGGACTGCACACGCAATCACAACCTTGACAATAATTAATTCTTTAGTGAAAAAATAAATGTGGATAGCTCACTTGTTTTTTTGTAAGTGAATTTTTCATCATATGTTGGTTCTGATGGAATTCCATGTTACCTTTAGGTTTTCATTTTAAACATATCATTCTTTATATTGAAAATTATTGCATAGAATGACTGATTTTACAATTAGTAATTAAATTCAAACATTACAAGACATATAACAACCTTTGAGGCCTTGGTGGGTGTTAATCTAATTTCTCCATGCAAGACATGAAATCTGCGCTTGAGTTGCCCAATTCCCCTCTCAACAACACTTCTTGTAATCTTGTGAGATCTGCAAACAGGTTTAAAATAAATATATTTATTTCATATAAATAAATATACCTATATATTTTTATACATGTGAATGAAGTTAATAAATTTCTCGGTCATTATATAAGAAAGATTATTTGAAGTAAGAGTATGATTATTTCTTATTTATGAATTAAATGTCTGTCATTACCTGATTATATATAATAACTATTACATTAAATAATATGGTATTCAAACACTTATTTTGTAACGATGCAATTCAATTGATTGACAATAATATGATCTAAATTGTGCCTAATATTTTTCGTTTTGTTTGATTTTGTTTTCATATGCTTCAATTAAGTATACAATATACATAGATATTTTAAGATTGAATTCTGATGCAGTCTCAAAATTATGAGACAACCTTGACATTGACCTTATCTATGCGAAAAATACCATGACCTTGACCTTTGCCAAGATTCACATTGACTTGTCCAGTTTGATTTCATTTCAAAATCTTAATATTTTTCTAGGATATTCTAATGACAAGCTCCATAACAGACATAGGGGGAGCATCCTTAACGAGGTGTACTGCTGGTTCTAGATGGTCGCCATGCTAAACCATATTTTGTTTAAAGAAACAATATACTGCAAACTTTGGATTTTGATCATTAGGAATAACATAACTAAAGTTTGATAAATCAAATTTTCATCTCATTATTGTTATGAAATTATTTACATGAAAGCCATGCCGATTTTTTTGTAAAAGTTGAAATTTACCTTTTTTTCTTATAAAATATTCATTGAAATGAGAAAATTTACAGATTTTAGATCAGGAAGTCCTTCTTTTGTAATAATATTTATTACATATTATTACATCGTATTGGATAGATATTTTATATTTCAAATCTGTCGAGTCATGATTAAGTAGCTAAAACGGTAATAAAAGGCATTAATAAGGAGAAATTATACTTTGTCAATTCACCGTCAGTCTTTGCTCTAATCATTGGAATATATCAATGCGCGAATTTAAAACAACGCAGCTTTTAAAGGGGCAGTAGCACGTTTTTTGATAATTTTATATTTAAAAATTTTCTCTGATAATTATAAGTTAATGCTGGATGTAGTATTTTGACAGTGTAAAACATCTCATTATACTACCCAATCATCCATAGTCAGAGGACAAAGTATGAAGATTCACAAAAAATCCACTGGCGGCCATTTTGTGTGAACACCTTTAATTCATTTTGTGTAAGAAAAAAGAATCGCATGGCTAAACTTTACATTATATATTGGAATTATTACTGCTCCATTTAGTTTAAATACCTTGTCTTTCAATTTGGACCATTAATTTTCATTTTCCTGACATCACCTTATGTTCACCCTAAAAACGTGCTACTGCGCCTTTAAAGAAGTATTATCAGGCATTTTATTGAATTAACATTTGAAATGACATTGTATGATAAAAAAAGTAATCATGCTCGTTTGTTTTGGGATCGTAAATAACCTGCATCAGGGTAAACACTGTCTATTTTGCTCGCCAAAACTCTCAAAATACAATGTTAATTCCTAATGTATTTACAAACCCAAATTACACTCACATGATAACCTCCATGTATTGCTGTATCGTTACAGCCCTAGCCATCACTCAATCTCCCTTTCTAGGCCATTGCATTATTTTGTCCCCAGCAAAGCTTTGCATAAGACATTATGTTTCGGCCTCTGTTCGTAGTTCCGTTAATCCATTATTCCCTAATTCTGACCATTGCTTCCGGGCCAAATCTCAAAAGACATTCAATATTTTTAACAAAAATAGGTAGGTAGGGACCTTTGAGGGAAAGTTTTAGCTTGTACATGACAGTGCATTATATGCACATATCTCTAGTTTTGATATTATACCATAATGGATATATTGAATTCTTTTCTTTAATTTTTTAACAAAGAAAACTAACCATGGAAACTACACAAAAGGAATCTTTTTGGGATACAGAAAGTGCTAAAGAAAATGCTGAAAGCTTCAATGAAACCTTTAAGAAGTACCCTTCAGTGAATCGGTTTCTGTAATGATTATGTATCAGTTCGGGGTAGTTCTGTTACTCTCAAAGAACAATCGGAGCTCTTCAAATTTGTTCCAGATATTGACGGTTGTGTCATTGAGTGGAATGACTTGTCATATATCAATAACTCAGTAAGAAAGTTGTATTTGGGCCCAAATAATAAAGCTAGTGTGAAACCCATCAATCCTTTGCTCAGAAAACATGTTACTCTTTCAAAGGAATCTAGTCAAAGTTTCAGAATGTGTTCTGGATTTCAGATCCTATATGAAGCTGGATGGGAGTACTGGATTGGTTTTCTGCCAACTGATGGAAATCATACACGATACGACGCTTTAACATTGAGCCAAATGACCTATACACTAATGCTTGAATTAAGGAGAAAACTATGTGAAAACATCAAAAAGCTTACAAACGGGTAGGCCTATAGTAACCATGTAATGTAACCAAGCCCTAAAAACTCTTTCAATTGCAAACGTTAATGTCCTATTGAAAAATTAGTGCATGTGCTTTATCAAAATACATTTCAAATTCGAATCCAAAATCATAATGCCAAAAAAATAGGTTAATGCAATTCAATGGCCATGTTAGCAAAAGATGTAAAACCTAAGGTAAAATATAACTAATTCAATCTGCAAAAGTTCCTTGACTCAGCCTGGTTTCTAACCCCGTTTTCCTTTTTATTGTAGAAAAATACAGAACCAAATACATCTGAGCAAACCAATTTAAATATTATTCTTTTTTCAAATTCATAAAGCGAAACATATCCTAACAATGTGTGCTGGTGCGTGTCAATGTGCGTGTTTTGCGAGAAAAGCATGCATCCTGCAATGTAACCCTACGACTCCTTCAGGGGGCGTTGCAAAAATGTTTTCCTTTTTATCCTCAAATCAAGGAATCTTGGCATAGAAACAGCATACACCAGTTGAGATGTGGAAACATATATGCATAAAAAAATAATAAAAGACGTTTTCTGGGATGCAATCGCTTGGTTGTCGGTTTGAAGGAGATTACAAAAGGGATGTGCTGAGTCTCTCAATTTGGTTTACTGTAAAAGTAAACAAAACTAATAAGCCAAATTCAGAAGCTATTAACATCATTCGTCCATGTAAATAACACTGACATTTGGATTCCTGGCACATTCCGGACAAAACAGGGCCTAGACGCACGGTTATTGAAAAATGGGAGGGGTGCTCTCTCAGAGGCATTCGCACGCGTAGTGATAAAGAAAACCGCCAAATTTGGAAAGATCAAATATGGTTGAGACTACGATAACGTACTAACCTTCTTACTATAAAACAGCTTTTTTGTCTTCAACAAACGTAAAGTATGTAAAGATGACTTTAAGAGTAAAGGAGAAACGTTTTTTAAACTTTGTCGAAAAAAGTGAACAATTCATATTTTAGACCCCTATTCGATGTAAGTCTTCCCAATTTTTTAACAATCAACTTTTTATAATGTTATGTTACGTAGCAAATGTTGTACTTGAAAGGTATAGGTGTAGTCAAGTTTAATATAGCTTAATTAGTAAGGTAGTTGTGGATATTTAAACAAAGCGCAAAACACTGTTAAGGAAAGTTCCGTCTACTACATGTTCCTACATATTATTAAGAGACCAGAGACACAAACATTTGATGCTAAATGCACCTAAAATGATAAATAACTAAAGAAGGCTAGAAGCAAGTGTGCGCCGTGTGCAATACACAGCGAACCTGACCTCGCACTGCTCACACTAGAAAGCATTACTGTTGGCTAAATATTGAAAACTTAACTCACTCCTAACTAGAAAAATATGCTTCCTACAAGTTTGTCATAGTAGACGTTTTTGCTTGAAATGCCATTGCGGTTCGTTTAGTATATAGTTCATATCTGTACGACGATTTTGATTTTTGTACACATGTTATGTTATTTGACACAACGCAACGGCAACAAATGACCGTCACGAGCGAACTTATTCTTGTATCTTAAATACCTTAGTAATGTCTATCTCTCACACACAAATTATGAAATTCTATGGTCACGTTTTTGAGTTATCTGCATTTAAAAATATGTTTTTCTAAAACACAGCAAACTTCTACACATTAAATATGCATTATATATGCCGTATGCATTATTCATGGCATAGATTAACATGTCAGGAGTCAGTTCTGAAAGTTCATCAAGTTCTGTTGACGTGTCAGCTTCAGGTTCAGCCTTTTTAGTTCTTTTTCAATTCTCTGCAATAAAAAATAAAATAGTCATAAAACAATAACAATAAAAATTCAGCCTGATGCCTGAATCCTTAATAATCATCCAATTTTCAGGTACCCATTTTAACAGCTGGGTGGACTGAGTGGAATGTGGATGAAGTGCCCTGCCCAGGGACACAACACAGGATGAGACCAAAGTCACACAGTTTTGGTGTCTCCACCGGGATTCGCACCCGGGTCTCCGGTGTGAGAGGCCAGCATGCTAACCACTACACCACTGTGCTCCACACTACACCCCTGAGCGAAATAATAAAAACGCCTCACTGATATTGTTTGTACAACGTTAAACAAAAATTCTAATTGACTCCAAAAGTTAGCGGTCCTGCATGAGCTCATTGCGTAAAAGGCCGAGTCAAGGACTAAGGGTCAAGGGTCAAGGATCAAGGGTCAAAATGCAAGGTGCGAGGTTCAAGGTACAAGGTGCAAGGGTCAAGGCTCAAGGTTGAAGTGTTAAGGATTAAGGGTTAAGGGTTAAAGGTTAAGGGATAGGGGTTAAGGGTTAATTGTTACTGCTTAATAGTTAAGGGTAAAGGTTTAAAAGTTAAGATCTACTTGTCAAGGTATAAGGGCAAAGTTGCAAGTTTTAAGGTGCAAGGTGCATGGTGCAACGGTCAACGGTAAAGGGTCAAAATTCAAGGGTCGAGGTTCAAGGTGCAAGGATCAAGGAGCAATGGTTAAGATTCAAGGTTTAAGAGTTAGGATGCAAGGTACTTGTGTCGAGGTATATGGGTAAATACTTGAAGTGTGCAGGATTAAGAGTTAAGAGTTAAGGGTTAAGGTTTAAAAGTTAAGATTTACATGTCAAGGTAAAAGGGCAAAGTTAGGGTTAGGGTTAGGGTTAGGTAAGGTGCACGGTACAAGGTACAAGGGTCAAGGTGCAAGTTGCAAGGTACAAGGTAAAAGGGTCAAGATGCAAGGTGCAAGGAATAAGGTGTAAGTTGTAAAGGTATAAGGGTCAAGTGCAAGGATCAAGGGACAAGGGTTATGGTTCAAGAATCAAGAATCAAGGTGCGTTGGGTTTAGGATCAAGAAGCAAAGTACTTGCGTCGAGGTAACAAAAAATAGGGGAAAGGGTTTTGGTTAAATGTACATGGGTCAAGGAGTAAAGGTTAGGGTTAGGGTTGAGGGTCAAGTATTGAGATATAGAGGTTAAGAGAACAGAGTGTAAGTGTTGAGGTATAAGTTTTGAGGTATAAGAACTAAATAGAACGCTTTCTTACTTAGTTTGGAGATTTTACAAGCGCTTTCAGCGGAGCTGATTTCGCACTTGGGTCCTAAGACCTTTAATAAAGGATTTGAATGGGAGGAATTTGGGATTTATTTAATTAGATTCGGGCCAAAAGACCTGAATCCTTGATAAAGGAGCCTAGGGCGTTGAGAATTTGTTGATTATTTCTGGGGCTGAGGATGTGTTGTATGTTATTTGGATTTAGGTTGTGTTGTAAGAGAATGTTATGTAAGTGAGTGCGGTTGTAGTGCGTGCATTGTATCAGTGCGTGTTCGATGGAATCTGTTTGCTTGCAGTGTATGCATTTGGATGGGTTGGTGGTATAAGATTTAAGTTTGGTGTGCCCTGTCTGTAGTTTTGTGATGGCCCTGTCGATGTTTTTGTTTGTTGCTGTATGTTTTAAATTTGGGGAGTGGAGTGGGGAGAATGCGTTTTGTGTGTTGTGCCTTGGCACTGTTGGAGTATTGTTTATGCCAGATGGCTTTAAAAAAGTTGTTTAGCGAGGCTTTTGACCTCTTGTTTAGAGTGTGGGATAAAGATAGTGGGATTAGGAAGTTTTAATCCCTGTTTGGCTGCTTGGTCAGCTTTCTCGTTTCCGAGTAAGCCAACGTGGGCAGGCACCCAGAGAAATTTAATGGTTTTACCCTGGTGGTTTAGTTGTTTAATGATTTGTAAGATTTGAGAAATGATACCTGCGCGGTTTTAGGTGGATTTATGTTTAAGTGCTTCCAGCCCACTAAGTGAGTCTGAAAGGATTAGGATTTTATTGTGTTGTTGTATTGTTGGATTTTGTAGTGCTGTGAGAATGGCCATAAGTTCTGCCGTGATGACAGATTGGTCATTCTGAAGTTTGTGTGGTTGTAGTGGTATTGGGGTGTTGTGAGCATAGTAACCGAAGCCTGTTGTGCGTGCCTCTGGATCCTTAGATCCGTCGGTGTATACGTGGCACCAGTCGGCCCAGTTGTCCTGTATGTATTGAGTGGCTGTTGTTTTTGCGTGTAATGGGTTTTTTTTGGAAGTAATTTTGGTGAGGTGTAAGTTTACCCTAGGTTTTGGAAGTTGTGGGATGGATATGGGATTTGTGTTTTTGGTGGGTGGTTGGATGTGGGATAGGTTTGCTTGTTGTACGAGCGTGCGGATGCGGTGTGAAATGGGTGCCTGCAGAGGTTTAAGGTTAGAAATTGCCGTTTTTTGAACCGGGAGGGTGGTGTTTGTAAGTTTTTGGATTAGAGGGTCCTCGGAGGAAGCTGCCCAGAAGTTTAGGGTGAGTTGGTCCCGTCTCAGTTTGAGGGGTATTTCACCAGTTAGGGCTAGGAGTGCTTCCAAGGAGGAACCCTGTTGTGTGCGTGTTGCTAGTTTAAGAGATAGGTATTGGATAGTGTTTAGCTTATCCGAAAGGGTTTTATTTAAGGTATTATATATGGGTGCACCATAGTCCAATTTGGACCGAATTAGGGAAATATAGAGATGTATTAAAGTTTGTTTATTTGCTCCCCAGCTGGTGCCGGAGACTGCCCGCAGGACGTTAAGGTCCTTTGAGCACCTGGAGACTAGGTCTTTGACGTGTGCATCCCAGTTGAGATGTTGGTCAAAGATTAGCCCGAGGAATTTAGTTTTAGGTTGAAAGTTGATTTTATTATTTTTAAGATAAAGGTTGGGAGAGATTGGGTGCATGTTTTTAGTTTTAAATGCTACTCCAGTGGTTTTATCCGCATTAAGTTTAAATCCCCATTTGTCGGCCCATTGGTCGACTTTATTTAGTGCGGACTTGAGTAATTTAATTGAGGTTTTAAGGTTAGGACTTCGGACCCATAGAGCTCCGTCGTCTGCGAATTTGGAAGTATTTACTTTACTGGAGATTCCCTCGAAGAGGTCATCCACCATAATGTTAAATAGTGTAGGGCTAAGAATGCTGCCTTGGGGGGTACCATTTTCGAGGGGAAATTTGTCCGAATTTTGGTTGTCGACCCCGACAGTTATTTGCCTATTGTGGAGAAAATCCTGGATGAAATTAATTATGTTGCCGGAGAGGCCTTTATTTAGAAGTTTTTGGGTAAGGCCGTTATGCCAAACCATATCAAAAGCTTTGGAAAAATCCAGGAATATAGCTAGGGTGTAGTGTTTGTATAAATGCCCGGTTTGTATTTCTTGCTCGAGGCGAGCAAGATTGTTTAGGGTTGAGCGACCTGGAGTGAAGCCACTCTGGTCCTCATTTAATGGGTTTAGTTTAAGATGGTGTTGGAGACGATTTTTTACCATCGCCTCCATTACCTTACATAAATTTGAAGTAAGAGAAATTGGCCTATAAGAGTTAGGGTCCCCGGAGGGCTTATTTGGTTTAGGGATGGGTATTACTAAAGCTTCCTTCCAGGAGGAGGGAATTATTCCTAGCTGCCAAATGAGGTTATAAAGTTTAAGGAGTATGTTGATGGTGTTTGGAGGAAGCTTCTTAATTATTTGGTAGGAAGTTTGGTCCATGCCTGGGGCAGTTCCCCTTTTCCTATTATTTAATACAAATTGAAGTTCCTCCAGTGTGAATGGTTGGTTAATTGGTTGGTTATCTGTTTTTTGCCTTTGGGTGATTGGAGTGTTTTGCTTGTGTTGTTTGAATGTGTCGGTGAGGTTGTTGTTGCTGCTGGCGTTAGCAAATTGCTCTGCTAGAGCGTTAGCTTTAGCCTTAGGTGTGGTGAGATTATTTATTGGTGGGATGTTGCTTCTGCTTTTGGCGCCACGGATGACTCGGAGCTTATTCCAAACTTGTTTAGAGTTTGTTTTGCCATTAAGCTCCTCGCAGAATTTTTCCCAGTGTTGTTTTTTTGTATTTTTTATTAATGTATGTACTTGGTTTTTGAGGTGCCTTGCATAAGGGAGTTGTGTGATGTCGCGTTTTCCTTTGTTAAATGCCCGTTTGCGAAGTTTGCGCGCGTTTTTTATTTCCTCAGTCCACCAGGGAACTGAGGGTTTAGCGGCTTTAGGGGTGGTGAAAGGGATGGATTGTTTTGCAGCTGTGATGATAGCATTAGTGAAATTATTTGAAAAGGTGTGGGGGTCTTTATTTTCAAGGTTCTCTGGGTTAAGGTGCTCACAGAGCGTTTGGAATTTTTCCCAGTCGGCCTTGTTGTAAAGAAATTTTGGGTTTTGGGGGCAATTTTGAATATTTGACTTATTTGGAAGGAAATGGTTTAGAGTGATAATAATAGGGAAATGAGGGAATGAGGGTTAAGGGTTAAGGGTTAAGGGTTTAGGTGTAAGGAATACAAATTCATGTCCGGATGGCTGATCATAAGATAACGGAGAAACGGACTGAGGTCACAATGGAAGCAAACTCGATCTACCGTTTCTCATGATGTCATATAAACGAGGTTTAGGCGGGCTGATTATTTGATTTCACAAAATCTCAAAAGATTCCTTTTTAAAGGCTACTTGAAGATTATAACGTTATGTTAAATGCCTTTCTACGTAAAATAAACAGCACATGGCCTATTGAAAAGAGTTTATTTTGGCACAGTGATTGATTTTAAAGAACCAACCAAAGACCCGTTGCTACAGCTATTGTATTTATTACTGTCTGCATAAACCGGGCATTCGTGATGATGAAAACTCGTTACAACGGCTGTACTGTATTGTCACTGACTGGATAAACCGGGTTTTGCTCAGATTACCTAATTCAGCTTAATCAGACATATCTGCAGGACCTGCCCAAATCTATGAGTATTATATCATTTTGAACACATTTCCAAATACGTTTGAATAGGTCAAATAATCCGGAAATGTTTTAATAGCTGACAATAAGTAAAGCAAAAACGGACTGACATCCAGCTCAGGCTCACCTTGCAAGGAAACTCGATCTACCGTCTCTCCGGGGCTGCGTTCGTTTTGCACAGAGTGAGTCGCACGAGCGATGAAATTCCTAATCGAACGACCATAGTGTCACTCTCGTGTGCACTCTAGAGTCACTCAATGTCCCTCCTGTTAAATCGGGGAGGGGGGTCGTGAGAGTAACGGAAATACGTCAATTGACACGGTGTTTATAACATAGGCCTACAAACGACTGGCTTACTTCAATATAAGTCTGTTTTAACACAATCGCAACAAACCGATGTTGGGTATAGATTTGGTTAAAGGAAATCAATATCATATCGTTCATTTTGAAGACTATGTGTTGTTAGAATTTAGAAGTTAGTAAGAATTAAATGTTGCGATCAATCCAATGTTTTGGCCATATTGTTTACAGCCAGGCAACCAAGTGCGACACTCGGTAGAGTATAGAAGTCGTTCGCTCTAAGTGCCATCCGAGCATGCGCAAAATTACACTCGAGTGAGTCAAAACGAACGCAGCCCGGATGTCATATAAACGAGGTTTGGGCGGGATTGTTATATGATTTCAAATAAGATTTCTAACGTTCTCAAATGCCTTTTTAAAAGGCTAATTAAATGAAGCGTATCACGGTAGTCTTAACGCATTTCTAAATTTAAAATAATAAATGATAAAATAAATTGAGGATTAATCTTTAGTGTTAAGGTTATTTTTACAAGGAAACACTTGCTGATAACAAAGAAAGAAATGTTTACATAAAATGATTTCCATTCAGGACAAATTAATTTTGAACTGTTTTAAGATGAAATATGTAATCAGAAGAACGTTCAACCATTTATTGATATTGTATTCATAAACATTCTAATGATAAGGTATGTCGAGAATTAAATAAAATATTTGTTGTTGAATGGCATTTCTGTCAAAGGATGTATCCTTCATGTTCAGTAGTTCTTTCTATTGACCAACTTTATTGCTGATAGCACAATACCAAGGACTTAATATTTCAGATATGACATTGACAATCACATCTAACACGTCATATGTAACATATGTTCTTTTTTATTTTTTATTTTTTAATTTTTTTTATTTCTGTTTGTGGTACATATGGTTACATGCGATTTTCTTTAACATACAAAATTGCAGTAGTAACAGGATACAGCATACATATTCTTATGGACATATGTTGGTGAATTACAAAATTTAATTAAAGAAATCATGTCAATTTGAATATATTGACTAATTATCATTAACTCATTCTTTAATTGATGAAGCGCAGGTGACTGATTGAAAAGCTATTATTGAGGAACAAAAACTTTTTATCTTGAACTGTATGCAGTTGATAACATTTAATGTGATACACAAGCTATTTTGAATACTCCTTTGCTTAGAAGCAATATTGCAGATAAGTTTGATCCATGAAGTATGAAAGAACTCCCTGAAACTGACAAGGCAATGAAAAAAGCCCAGGTTTATATGGCTTTCCAGTTGAATTTTGTTAATGGTGTGGGGAGGATCTTAAGGTTTGGATATATAGATATGTACAAGAAGTTTTTGAAAAAAAACCCCAGTTATCTTATTCAACCAATAGAGGTGTAACAATTGGCATCCCGAACAAGTAGACAGAAAATGTATGAAAACTGGGCGCCCAATATCACTTTTGAATACTTAGTATAAATTAATAAGCTCCTGTATTGTCAACAAATTGAAAAAGACACTAGATATTCTGATACATCCGGATTAAACGGGGTTTATAGCACAGGGACATGTATCACTTATATACAGCGTTAGAAAGACAAACATACTCATAGACCCTACCCTAATACTATATATAAGTATAGTATAAGGGTAGGGTCTATGCGCATGTATGTCTTTCTAACGCTGTATATAAGCGATACATGTCCCTGTGGTTTATACCTGGCAGGTTAGTTAGTAGAAGGAAGAAGAAAGAAAGAAGAAAAATATTTTATTTAGGTGTCACACAACGTAAGTTAGTGATAATGTCAGACTAATGTATGATATCATGTAAGTTCTAAAAAACCAGGCCTTAGGATTCTTATCGATTTTTTAAAGCTTTTGATACTATTTCTAAAGATTTCATAATGAAAGTTCTAAAAAAATGGGTTTTAGACCCAATATCATAAAATGGATCAATATATTGATGCAAAATTCAACTTCTTGTGTAATCCAAAATGGCCATCTCTGCTCTTTCTTTCCAAATGAACGTGGTTGTAGACAAGGAGACCCAGTTTCTCCATATCTATTGTTTGGGTGACTGAGATTTTAGGAACTATGATAACAACAAACAAACATATTAAAGGTATATAAGATGCCACAATAAGCTGGTGATAGTCAATTATATCTTGATGGATCTAAAAATAGCTTTATAGCAGCTCTATAAAACTTTACATAAGTTCTATGTCTGGTCTTAAATCAAACATTGAAAAAAACAAGACTGTCTGGAAAGGATTAGTGATTGAAAGCAAAGTAAAATTATGTCCAGAAAGTAATTTAGACAGATCGAAGGTGATTTTAACATCCTTGAAATATATGTCAACCCTAATTTGGAAAAAGTATGGGTAATCGATACCAGAAAAAGATAAAATATTTTCAACAGACTTCTTGAGGATTGGAAAATAAGAAAATTAACCTTATAAGGGAAATTATATTTTTAAAAACACTTGTGATATCAAATCTAGTACACTTTTTTTCTGTATAGCCTACTCTTCCAACAGATTTCATTAATCAGTTGAATAATGTCATTTATGATTGTATGTGGGATGGTTAGGACAAAATTAAAAAACAACCATATGTAGAAAATATGAAGAAGGTGGATTTAGAATGACAGATATAAAATCTTTAATTAATGCACTTTAAGTATCCTGTCTAGGAAGATATATGAACAAACAAACACTCTAATTATGGTCTAAGTCTATTCCCTTTTAGAGGTTTAGTACCATAAGACAGAATTCCCAAAAGACAGAATCAATCACAACATTAATTAGCTGAACAGTGCTGACCACCCATTTTTAATCAATGAACTGACCCGATCCGCTTTATGCACTAAACAAGTTGTAAGTCATGTCAAGTCAAATTGTAGATATTATTACATTTTACCTGAGACGATAATGATGATTTAAACCAATTCCCTCTAGTTCTATTTAGGAGTATATAAACAAATATGCATGGTCGCAAAAAGGTGCGCCCTAGTTACTTCTGGGTGGGTATATTTATGAATTTATTTAGAATAAAGTTAAATAAAATGATAAAGAAAATAAGACCAAGTTAAAACTACCGATTTTCTCGTAACCAACTAGATTATTTGTTTAATTTTTTTGTCCAACAACTCTTTGATTATAGTTGTGCCATTGAAAAAGCAAATGTACTGGAAAATCTTTACTAATATGCATAAATGGTTCCGTTTTATGCACCAGTCATGATAAACTCATACAGCGAAACTCACTTAAGCACGCTGAAAAATCGAAGACGTTTTAAATTCATCCCAAAATCCTAGATCAGTTCATAAGTAAAAGGACCCGCTTTCTATGTAATAATAATAATAAAACATAAACTCGTTCATCTCATTAAAATACTCTAAGGCGCTTTACAATATAAAGAATAAAATGAGTTATGAAAAGTAAAGAATTAGGAGTAAAATCATTTTATTATTATTATATAGGTTATTATTAACTCATTTTTGGGGTCTGTAGCAGATATATTTTTACTGCAGCATACTGTAGGCATCTCCGACACCATAATGCCTGATTTACGGAAACTGGTTTCAATTCTATATTTTTGCTGTTCGTATTGCATATTGTGTCCTTTTGAAATCTGTTGTATCTAGGAGCGGTGTTCAAATAAGCCTTCTTGCTTGTTCATCAATGCAATAAAATATGTTTAAGCCACATGTGTATAAATGTGTTATAGCGACAACAACATGTCTAGTGGATGAAAATATGCTTCATGTTAGATAGTATAACAAGTGAAAAACATAAACAATTGTTTTATCTAAATGTGTTGTTCCATTATTCTAAAGGGTACACTGCAAAAATGGTGTTTTGACTTTAAACATGTTCCGTACGTGTATTACTCAAAACATGTTTTGAAAAGTGTTTATATGCCAAACACATGAATTTGTATGTGTTGTAACTCAAAACATGTTGCGATTTTAAACATGTTGCATTATGGTAACCAAATGGCCTTTTTAACTCTAAACATGTTGTAACTCGCAACATGTTTTGAAATGTGTTTATATGCTAAACACATGAATTTGTATGTGTTGTAACTCAGAACATGTTGCGACTCGCAACATGTTTTGAAATGTGTTTATATGTTAAACACATAAATTTGTATGTGTTGTAACTCAAAAAATGTTTCGATTTTAAAGACATTGCGTAATGATATCGTGATTATAACACATGATTCCGAACTCATTTAAGTAGAGTCATGACATTATACATGTGGAACATATACATGTTTCTGTCACGGTTAGTTCAAGTAGATTGTACTTTTGTACTATTGCCATTGTCATTTTACAACTGATTTCACTTATTTATTTCAGAATTAATTTTTAAAATGTTTTAAGAAAATAATCTTTTTATTTTGGCAAGCAACGATTTCTCAATATAAAGATCAAGAGTATTGACAGAATTTGAATTGGAAAGCATATTTACAATAGGAAAACAAACTTATTATCCATTAAACACATGCTGTCAAAAATATACTTACAAAATAGGGGTGGGGGAGTGATATTGTGCACTCTAATAAAGCTTAATGATCTCATTATATCATTTTGATTCATGGCAAAAGTAGAGTTTAAACATTTTTATTTTATTTTATTTTATTATTCTTAAAAATATTATGACAGTGTTATTTCAAATATGTACGCTAACAATTAAAGGTAAGTTGCATAATATTGCATCCCAGGATTTACACTGCAAAAAAATAAGAATAAACATGTTCTATTCGTGTTTTAAAACTCAAAAGATGTATTGAAATGTGTTTATATGTGAACGGGAACACATTCAATCGTGCAATTAGAGTTACGGGCCCTTGTCCCGAAAGCGCGGGAAAACTCATTCGTTCTCTTTGTTTCATGATCTGATATAAAATCGCCCTGTTTCCTTGAATTTGAGTCTTCAAAGTCAGTAAGAAGATTATTTACGACAGGACACTATTGTATAACAACGACGACAGAAGTAAGACCCATTTAGCAACATATTTGAAGGTAAGAACCCGTTGAATATGACATATTTTAGCAATTGAACAACTGTGATAGTCAGTACCAGCTATAAGAGTTCTGAAATTATCTGCCCTTAGCTTAGTTTAGTGTGACGTTCGGCTGACCTGTGCTGTAGACACCGCATGAGGTTTGACCTTGTTGCGTCATTACTAAGTAATCCCACATGGCTATAACTATTTAACAGGTCAAGCTGAGCTACTGATTTCGGTCAGTGGAAAATTTTCAATTAGCAAGTCTAGAGTTTAGAATTATACAACTTAAATATGAAGAAAAAAATCTAGAAAAACCGTTCAATTATTTAAAGAAATATTTCATATATATAATACGTCGACGAGGGTGGTTTCTTCTTCGACCGTGCCAGTAACAGAACAGTTATTTTAAAATGTAGAAAATTAAAGATGATCAAAAGATAGATGACAACATTGAACGCATCTTGTCTGATGGCTTAAAAATCGCAAACCTTTATCAATAGTATCATTTACAGGAAAGTCTAATTCTAAAAGGTAACCTACGTTGTATAGTGACCATAGGGAGGTTTGAACTCTTAGCTTGACCGAAAACCCGACATTTATATGCGCGTCAATCAGTAAAACGTAATGCTGAAAACTTTTACGCTATATTATAAGTTTCTTTGTAAATTTGACGTGTTTTTATTATGAATCGATGTTTACTTTTGAAACTTTCATGTTCATATCAAGGCAAATCAATATAGGATGAATGTCACGAAATTGCTCTTTAATCACATCTTTTATTGATAAGGATAATAAAATTTTGATCCGCCGTTTACAAATTTTAGTAAAGAATTAAGCTTAATAGCAAATATTAAATCAGTAATGCTTTAGCAACTAAGTTATACATCTGGAAACACTTTGGCTAGGAAGGGAATCATTTTAAGGTTATATTACAATGCAAACATAATTAAAGACCTCCCACTGTTACGAATTACCACCATTTAAGCAGATACTCGTGATCAGCCAAGCAAGTCACAGAATTCCTCAGTTTTTCGCTATTTTGAAACGTTGCAGGAACAATAGGTAATTGTGTTAAAGTAAATTTGAATACATTTCTGTAAAGAAGAGAATTTCGTCTCTTTAACGCGAACCTTGAATCTTGGAACACATAACTAGAAATAATTTAATTCGCCTATGAAAACTACTCTGTTCGGCAAGATCTGATCATCATACATGTTTGTAAGGGCCGAAATGTATTTGGAAATGCAATTTTTAAAAACGACTAGGAACAAACACATATTAATTTATAACGAAATGAAAAATATAATCCTAAAGAGGATCTATCAATCTTTCTACTTTGAACCTTGAATTTTGGGTAGCTGCAAGAGTTATTTAGCCTAAAGATCAACTCCAATCTACAAACTTATTTCTCTATCCAGAGAGTTTCTCCATAATCATGCAAAATATATTTGTCTAGCTCAAAAGAAACCTGCATCATGCATCAAAATTAGTATGTCCTCCTTCTGTACATTATATATTATGGAGCTTCGGCAGTTCTATGGTTCATCAATTAACTCTCTCTCTCCCTCTCCCTCTCCCTCTCCCTCTCCCTCTGTCCCTCTCTCTCTCTCTCTCTCTCTCTCCCTCTCTCTCTCTCTCTCTCCCTCTCTCCCTCCCTCCACTATCTCTCTCTCTCCCTCAACCCCTCTCCCCCCCTCTCTATCTTTCTCTCTCACTCTCTCTCTCTCTCTCTCTCTCTCTCTCTCTCTCTCTCTCTCTCTCTCTCTCTCTCTCATGAATCCTGATTTATACATTTTATCATTGTTTATCGTTGACAAATAAAACGAGAGAATGAGTGGTTACTTGAAGTTTAAAAGTGTCTGTTTTATTTGAATCATTTGTTGAATAGCATAACAAATATAAGCTTGTTTAATTCTTATGATATATATTTTCTTTTGTATAGGACGATCAAGTCATGTGATACCATTGAGTCTTTTCGCTCGGAAACTGCTCAAAGAAACAGAGGTCAAATAGGTTCTCAGAAAAAAGTTAGATAATTTGCCAAACAATTTTGTCTATAAAAATTGGATGTAATAGCCATGTATTTCATGATGTATAGTATAACAACTGTTTTTAGTTTAAGGCTGCAAGCAACATCTTAAATCTCTTTCACTTAGCCATCTTTTTTATTAAACAATGATTGCTTATTTACTGAATATGAATGTATGTAATAGAAACATAGTTGGGACCTTTCTTTCACTTGCATTAAATCTCTCTGTCTTTTTATAAGTAACTGAAGCATTTTGAATTTGTTCTTGATAGGGTCAGGACATCTCATCCCTGAAAAAGAAGCTCCCAGACAGCTGGTGGTGACCAAAAGAGAAGTTGTTAGAAGCTGCTGTGATGATCATAAAGCATACAGATGGCATTGTCAACTATAGGGTGAAGATGGTTGCCCTGTCAAGAAGTTTTTCCTTGATTTTATGGGATCTAATTTAGCCAAAACATTTGCATTTGCAGTTGTGGGCTTCCTTTAAAGATATATATCAGCCCTTATTAATGAATTAATGGGTGTTAGCTGACATAAATTATTCACTGTTACGTGTCTTTATTTTCTCCATGTGTGATTATTTTTTTTAAATGGACTATGTTACGGAATGCCTTGTTTTTTTAAAAGCAATAAACTTTTGTTTTACTTTAGAACTGCCTTCGTCTTTTCTTGTGCGTTATAAAATATATATATTCCAGCATGTTAAAGGGCAGTAGCACGCGTTTTTAAAATTGTATAATTTTACTAATAGTTTTACGTTAATGCAAAATGAACCATTTATTTTTATTTTCCTGACATCATCCTAAACACGTACTACTGCCCCTTTAAAGCATAATGATGCATGCCATGTATGCTCACTTGGCATTGTATTTTGGTGGCCTTCTTTGTACATTTTTCTATAGATTTGCGCGATATTTACTGGACAAAATAATTGTTTACCTAAAAGCCTTTAATGCATTAACTACAAGTGCTAAAAGAGGCGTTTACAACAACATGTTCAAACTCTAAACATATTTCACAACATATTTACAATAAAACACTTTCCACAACACGTTTTAGATTAAAACACTTTCCACAACACATTTCAGATTAAAACACTTTCCACAACACGTTTTAGATTAAAACACTTTCCACAACACATTTTAGATTAAAACACTTTCCACAACACGTTTTAGATTAAAACACTTTCCACAACATGTTCTAAACCAGAACATGTTTTGATATTAAACACTTTAATTTATGTGTTTAGGATTTAAACATGTTTAGATAATTTATGTGTTTAAAAAAAAGGACAAGCTATGTGTTTGGCTTAGTGTTTAATATTAAAACACCATTTTTGCAGTGTAGAGGCCATGTTACACATAATTTGTCAACCATGAAAAGTGTTGTTTTAATGCTGTCTTTTGAGACGATACCCTTTTAGAAAGATATTTCTTATGGGGGCACAAATAAACAGTCATGTAATAGTTGACAACCAATTCTAGAATGATGTTTTAGCTTTGTTGAGTAAATATTACAAAACAAAACATATGATAAATACATCTCTTCTCGAAGAGATATAAGCTTAGCCTTTATGGTTAAATCACTAATTTCGAAACAGTAACCCGTTAATTGAGAATTGGGTCAATAGGGGTATTCACACAAATAAGAGATATTTGGCTTGATCGTTCATTTTTTCCTTTTAATGAATTGAAACATCTTTATCTCATAGGTGGCACAGTCCTTGAATATAAAAAGATAATTTGGAATAATTATCTCTAAGACATGAAAAAAAACACCCTTTTAGCTTTGAAACTTGTACACAAAACATTTCATTGTACCAAACTCTCCAAGAATTACTCTCACAAAAGAAAGGATGTAGGAATTTTATGTTAACCTTATTTCTGATGACACACCAACTAAAGTTTTGTCAAAAATGGGAGAGATTACTGAATTTAGATATTTCATGGAATTATGTGTTTGAGAAAAATAGAAATTGTACTACAAAGGTTAAGCTTTTTGGCATTCAATATAGAATAATTAATAGAGCAATGTACACTAAAAGGATCTGTTGCAAAGGAAAATAATAGATACAAATACATGCTCATTTTATGGTACTGAACCTGAACACATTGAGCACGTTTTCATTAAATGTACACATGTACATGAATTTTGGAGAAAGGTTGAAAAATTTATTACTCCGCATATTCCATACTTTGATATTATTTCAAAAGTCCAACCAGTCTCTCGGTTTCATTCATTTTTCCATCAGCCAAAAAATACATTCATATCACCAGTATTAAACAGAATGATTATCGATTGACAGATTTGTAAATATTATCAAGGATGTTATCAAAGTTGAGAAAAATATTGTTTAATGCTTTACCTTAATTTCATGCCGAATGGAAAACCTTTATCAATGTGGCTAATATTTTAAGGGCGCTTCATCATATAACACTGTAATACTTTACTCAAATGTATACCTGCGGAAATGAATTGAATAAAATATATTGAAAAAAACTCATTACCCCCGAGAGACGCATAAATGAGGCAAATTAGGGCGAACCTCCTCGCGAGAGCAACATATATGCGACACTTGAAAGCAGCGCTTTTTCAGCGAGAGACGCAAATATGCATCTCTTCTACTTGTTTTAGCAATGAGGTCGTTTTAAACATAATTTGGCAACTATAACCCAAAACGTATATATCCTATGCAAGATATGTCCTTTGTTCTCAATAACAGACAGTTATTAATGTGCTTTGGTAGGAATGAATGGTCGGTTTTGGAGAATGATACACCATTTAGTGAAAAAACAATTATAACAGATAATATATTGTTAGAAGTTAACCCAGAAATAAGCTTATGTATAACTTAAATCTCGCACATATTTAACAAGGTAATCATGCCACTTTACAGTAATATCCTGTTAATTCCATTCAGTGATGTAGATTGATGTAATTATCACTTCGTCATCTAATGAATTCAATCTCTTTGACCAATCATGAATAAAAGCTGAATCTAGATTGAACTACGAATAACATCCAATTAAATCATTATCATAATAGATTGACCTTGCAATAACCCTTTCTTAAGATGCACAAGTACATAGGCTACCAATTTAGTAGAACAAACACGTGCAAATGCTTTCATTGGACAATAGTCTTCACGTAGCCACTACCTGTTAGCTACCTACTGAAAAACTGTCTATACCATGCCCCCCCCCCCCCCATCCCCCCTCCCAAACCAGCAAACCCCCCCCCCCCCCACCCCCGCTTGTATTTTAAAACAATTTTTCAAAGAGATTTAAGTACGTAAAACATTTTTTAAAGGTTGATATGCGTATGTTATAATGTGACATTCTACATGTATGACATATTAGTTCTTTTTAGTTTACAAATAGACTGGTTTGCGTGTTCATTAACATTTCAAAAGGTAAATTAGAGTTTTGTTTTTACGTTTTGTTGAATGTCTGAGACTGTTTGGGAACTGACAGTATAAATACAAGATACATTTTCATATCATATTCAGAATTCATTTAGGGCCAAAATGATATAGATATAACTAGAATAAGTCAATCTGTTTAAGCTGAAGTTACAGGACTTGCTCATCAGAACACATAGACCACACCCATAACGTGGAACAACTTAAGATCTATTGACAAGTGAATGTTTATGAAAACTACAGATGAAAAAAATCACCTTATATTAATAACAATGATGCAAATTACAAGATAACATCTATGTGTTCTCTGTTTGATATCCCTATTCAAACCTGTTTCTTTCCCGACTTATCAGACTAATCAGAACTTTATAGTAGACTAGACAGCTTCCTTCATCCCGTATCGGGCGATAAGGGGTACTGTGAGCTAATTAGCAGTTTCTCCGACAAGGGGCCTAGGCGTTGAGCCGTGAAGCATGTCAGGAGTTAATGCAAACACCGCATTCGATACAATGTCAATATTCTGGAGGCCATCGTTTGGATTTAATCCTAAGCAATTACTAACACTTATGATGTAAAATATGTTGGTGGAATACTAATAACTAAATGTCTTGAAAGCTGATAATAAGCAAACTGAGAAACTGATTGACATCTGACTCAGGGTCACAATGGAAGCAAACTCGATCTACCGTTTCTCAGGATGTCATATAAACGAGTTTAAAGCTGGCTGGTTAATTGATTTCAGATAATTTCAAAAGATTCCTTTTCAAAGTTTACTTGAAGATTATAACGTTAAGTTAAATGCCTTTCTACGTAAATAAACAGCACATGGTCTACTGAAAAGAGTTTTGTTTGGCACAATGATCGATTTTAAAGAACCAAACAAAGACCCGTTGCTACAGCTACTGTATTTATTACTGTCTGTATAAACCGGGTCTTCTTAATCGTTTCGTAATGTTGAAACTCGTTAAAGCGGCTCTACTGTATGACCACTGACTGCATAAACCGGGCTTTGCTCAAAGAGACTAATTCAGCTTAAAAATACATATCTGCAGGATCTGTCCGAATCTATGAGTATTATATCATTTTGAACACATTTCCACATACATTAGAGTAGGTACAATAAACAGGAAATGTTTTTACAGCTGACAATAAGCAAAACAAAAACGGACTGACATCTAGCTCAGGCTCACAATGCAAGGAAACTCGATCTACCGTCTCTCAGGATGTGAATAAACGAGGTTTTGGAGGGATTGTTTTTTTATTTCACATTATCTAGAAAACTTCCTGTCGGTGACCACAAGGTGAAAACCGACGAAAGATAGATTAATTAAAGAAAACAACAATCACTGTAATCTAAACGCCTTTCTACAGTTAATGGATGATAGAGTCCATATTCCTATTCAATCATGGCATATATAACATATGCATCTTGTTGTAAATTTCACAAACCAAAGCAAAGCCTAGCATTATGAGCTGGAGCGTGAAGATATGAACCTTATTTTGAGGAATCTTAGCATATAAATACTAAACAGTGGTCAGATGTTGGAAGATATGCATGAAAAATAATGAAATTTATAATAAGATATTTATATAACAATTGGGTTTTTGGTTTGAAGCACAATCGTTTTAGGATAAATTCAATCTGAATTCTTTAAGAGGAAATATAAAATCAGAAGGACGTTCAACCATTTATTGATAGTGCATTCATAAACTTTTGGCACTCTTACGAAAAGGTATGACAATCATTGAAGTAAATATTTGTTGTTTAATAGCAGGTCTATCAAATCTTATATCATCTATGTACACAGTGATTTGATTTGTAAAACTTTAATGCTGATAGCGCAATATCATCGATTTGATATTTCAGTTGGGTCTGTCACAGACGTCGGCCATTATAATTTGATTCTCAGCAACGGGCAGATATGACATTGGTTAGTCAAACACAACTAACACTTTATCTGGCAAAAGAAACGATGGTTATGTTCAAACGCAGGATAAAAAAAATTATGGATGCCATGTAAATTCGATTTCGAATGTGTTTGATAAAAAAAGTATTTGGTGAATTATTAACCATGATCTCATGGAGCGGGGTTTTCAGGTACTTTTTTGTTAATAATTATTTTGAAATAAAGTTTGAATTTCGGAATGTATAACAGAAGTTTATTTGAGATACTGTTAATGAAAATCATCCACTTTGACTTTTCTGCATTGATATGTCTTCGCCTTATAACGTCTATAAATATGCCAAAAAATTACCAATTTGTCTCTCCAATCTCGCTTATTTAAGGAGATAAGAAATTGATGATTTTTTGACATGCGTTTTCAAAGGCGCCATGCAAAAACATCAATACAAAATGATTCAAACAAGGCAAACATAGTTGAGTTGACTTCTAAGGAAACTTTGCCACTCTGATTCATTCACATTTATCTTACATGGAATTAAACATCCTGACATTTATGTTACCAGCGTTTCTTTTGACCGTGAGTTTATGCTGGTGGAATACAAAATCTAATTAAGAAAATTGTGTAAATATAATCATATCAATGCCAAAAAACGCAATCTCAAGGATACAATGTCAAGTGGGCTAGACTCTGACGGCCACCATTTCAATTTAATTCTAAGCAATGGACAGATTCACGTTTTTCATTCCATCATCGTTAATACTTCACTTGTAAAAATTGTCGGTGTGACATAAACTATGTATTTCTAATGATTTGTTTCTAAATTGACAAAAGTCGATGCAAATATGCAATCCACATGATACACTGTCAGATTGGCGTGTCTCAGATGCACATGATTTTATAGACAAGTGGCGCCCACATGTAAGGAATTTTGAGTTGCACGCCATTGACATATGCGGCATCAACCACCAAAAACCTTTGAAAAACGCTGGTTACAAAAATTTGCACACGGGAAAATAACTTTTTTTAAATGGATTGGGAATTTAAAGAAATATAAATTATTAGGTGTATGAAAAATGTGACTCTCAACATTATCTATATTTGAATCGACCACACATCCCCCCCACTCCTCTATCACACAATCCAACCCCCCCCCCCCCCCCCCAATCCCCCCCCCCCCACCTGCCCAACTTTTATTTTCATGCTTCTATGACAATTACAAAAGAAAGAGAACATGAGCATCAAGAGGTTCAAAAGTGTCATATGATATAAATCATGCGTTTTCCTTTATTTGTGCATATATCTGGGCAAATACCTCGAACCATTGCCAACTCTAAATCTGAATAAATATTCCTTTTTATCATCAGTTTGAAATTCATGAAACACAACTCTTACAACGGTTATGATGCTAGTCGTTTCTTTCATGAAATTTAGTGAAAAATACGTAGGTACCAGTGAGAAACTCAATGGTACCAATTCTTCCTCAAACTGAACCTGTAGCAACATAGGTCACTACAAAGAAGAACTAACAGTCATGTCTCGGCTCATTCGAATTTTGGAGCCTTACAGGGTGGGGGAAATTTTCTAATTTGATATTTGGAAGAGGTTCAACAAATAACTGATAGAACATCGCTTAAATTCAAATTTGCGCGGTTGGCAATGTAAGGAGACCGGTGATTGGCCAACAATCCTGACAACTATCCAATCAGAGCGCTCTTAACTTAAACATACAACTAGCAGCTTTCAATATCGCATTTGAACCTGGCCTGACTGACTGACTAACGGATCGAGGATAGATGCAGAAACCAACATAATCGGGCATATTAGACGAGTAAGATTTTGTATATAAATACGTAAGTACATTTTTTCCACATTTGCAAAAGGAAGTAACTCTAATCCTAAAACCAGATATACCGCTTATTAAGAATCGATAAATTTAAATTCAAACGTTAGAAGCAACCAATTCAGTTGACCTACATCAATACTAATTATGCTTCATTTTATATAAATATGTTTGGAAAAAAATTTACATTATCATAATTTCCTTTCTGTAAAATGCAATATACTCTTGTTTGGAATCAGAAAATGTCTATATGCAATGTCTATATGCAATGTCGTTTGAATACAAACGGACATCTATTTGAATTCAGGATCTTGAAAAAACATTTTATGAGCGCTTCATTTCAACATGAACAAGAGTTACCTCCCTGCTCATGGTCACTGTGACCATCTTCGTATATCAGCTCATACCCTAACCCTAACCCTAACCCTAACCCTAACCCTAACCCTAACCCTAACCCTAACCCTAACCCTAACCCTAACCCTAACCCTAACCCTAACCCTAACCCTAACCCTAACCCTAACCCTAACCCTAACCCTAACCCTAACCCTAACCCTAACTCTAACCCTAACCCTAACCCTAACCCTAACCCTAACCCTAACCCTAACCCTAACCCTAACCCTAAACTTTGCTTGTGGATGTGTACGGAGCATGTAGATGCGTCCTAACCATGTTTTAACCAAATTTGATATTTTTGACGTTTCAGGTCAATTTTAAGCAATTTGGTCAAAATTTTACAAAAATGGTTTCCTTCGTTTTTGGGTTGAAAATCAGCTAAACTTTGCTTGTGGATGTGTACGGAGCATGTAGATGCGTCCTAACCATGTTTTAACCAAATTTGATATTTTTGACGTTTCAGGTCAATTTTAAGCAATTTGGTCAAAATTTTACAAAAATGGTTTCCTTCGTTTTTGGGTTGAAAATCAGCTAAACTTTGCTTGTGGACGTGTACGGAGCATGTAGATGCGTCCTAACCTTGTGTTAAGCAAATTAGATGTTTTTGACGTTTCGGGTCAATTTTAAGCAATTTGGTCAAAATTTTACAAAAATGGTTTCCTTCGTTTTTGAGTTGAAAATCAGCTAAACTTTGCTTGTGGATGTGTACGGAGCATGTAGATGCGTCCTAACCATGCTTTAAGCAAATTTGATATTTTTGACGTTTCGGGTCAATTTTAAACAATTTGGTCAAAATTTTACAAAAATGGTTTCCTTCGTTTTTGGGTTGAAAATCAGCTAAACTTTGCTTGTGGATGTGTACGGAGCATGTAGATGCGTCCTAACCATGTTTTAAGCAAATTAGATGTTTTTGACGTTTCGGGTCAATTTTAAGCAATTTGGTCAAAATTTTACAAAAATGGTTTCCTTCGTTTTTGGGTTGAAAATCAGCTAAACTTTGCTTGTGGATGTGTACGGAGCATGTAGATGCGTCCTAACCATGTTTTAAGCAAATTTGATATTGTTGACGTTTCGGGTCAATTTAAAGCATTTTGGTCAAAATTTTACAAAAATGGTTTCCTTCGTTTTTGGGTTGAAAATCAGCTAAACTTTGCTTGTGGATGTGTACGGAGCATGTAGATGCGTCCTAACCATGTGTTAAGCAAATTAGATGTTTTTGACGTTTCGGGTCAATTTTAAGCAATTTGGTCAAAATTTTACAAAAATGGTTTCCTTCGTTTTTGGGTTGAAAATCAGCTAAACTTTGCTTGTGGATGTGTACGGAGCATGTAGATGCGTCCTAACCATGTTTTAAGCAAATTTGATATTTTTCGACGTTTCGGGTCAATTTTAAACAATTTGGTCAAAATTTTACAAAAATGGTTTCCTTCGTTTTTGGGTTGAAAATCAGCTAAACTTTGCTTGTGGATGTGTACGGAGCATGTAGATGCGTCCTAACCATGTTTTAAGCAAATTTGATATTTTTGACGTTTCGGGTCAATTTTAAACAATTTGGTCAAAATTTTACAAAAATGGTTTCCTTCGTTTTTGGGTTGAAAATCAGCTAAACTTTGCTTGTGGATGTGTACGGAGCATGTAGATGCGTCCTAACCATGTTTTAAGCAAATTTGATATTTTTGACGTTTCGGGTCAATTTTAAACAATTTGGTCAAAATTTTACAAAAATGGTTTCCTTCGTTTTTGGGTTGAAAATCAGCTAAACTTTGCTTGTGGATGTGTACGGAGCATGTAGATGCGTCCTAACCATGTTTTAAGCAAATTTGATATTTTTGACGTCTCGGGTCAATTTTAAGCAATTTGGTCAAAATTTTACAAAAATGGTTTCCTTCGTTTTTGGGTTGAAAATCAGCTAAACTTTGCTTGTGGATGTGTAACGGGTGCATGTAGATGCGTCCTAACCATGTTTTAAGCAAATTTGATATTTTTTCGACATTTCGGGGTCAATTTTGGAGCAATTTGGGTCAAAATTTTACAAAAATGGTTTCCTTCGTTTTTGGGTTGAAAATCAGCTAAACTTTGCTTGTGGATGTGTACGGAGCATGTAGATGCGTCCTAACCATGTGTTAAGCAAATTTGATATTTTTCGACATTTCGGGTCAATTTTGAGCAATTTGGTCAAAATTTTACAAAAATGGTTTCCTTCGTTTTTGGGTTGAAAATCAGCTAAACTTTGCTTGTGGATGTGTACGGAGCATGTAGATGCGTCCTAACCATGTTTTAAGCAAATTTGATATTTTTGACGTTTCAGGTCAATTTTAAGCAATTTGGTCAAAATTTTACAAAAATAGTTTCCTTCGTTTTTGGGTTGAAAATCAGCTAAACTTTGCTTGTGGACGTGTACGGAGCATGTAGATGCGTCCTAAACATGTGTTAAGCAAATTAGATGTTTTTGACGTTTCGGGTCAATTTTAAGCAATTTGGTCAAAATTTTACAAAAATGGTTTCCTTCGTTTTTGAGTTGAAAATCAGCTAAACTTTGCTTGTGGATGTGTACGGAGCATGTAGATGCGTCCTAACCATGTTTTAAGCAAATTTGATATTTTTGACGTTTCGGGTCAATTTTAAACAATTTGGTCAAAATTTTACAAAAATGGTTTCCTTCGTTTTTGGGTTGAAAATAAGCTAAACTTTGCTTGTGGACGTGTACGGAGCATGTAGATGCGTCCTAACCATGTTTTAAGCAAATTTGATATTTTTGACGTTTCAGGTCAATTTTAAGCAAAGTTTAGCTGATTTTCAACCCAAAAACGAAGGAAACCATTTTTGTAAAATTTTGACCAAATTGCTCAAAATTGACCCGAAATGTCGAAAAATATCAAATTTGCTTAAAACATGGTTAGGACGCATCTACATGCACCGTACACATCCACAAGCAAAGTTTAGCTGATTTTCAACCCAAAAACGAAGGAAACCATTTTTTGTAAAATTTTGACCAAATTGCTTAAAATTGACCCGAGACGTCAAAAATATCAAATTTGCTTAAAACATGGTTAGGACGCATCTACATGCTCCGTACACATCCACAAGCAAAGTTTAGCTGATTTTCAACCCAAAAAACGAAGGAAACCATTTTTGTAAAATTTTGACCAAATTGCTTAAAATTGACCTGAAACGTCAAAAACATCTAATTTGCTTAACACATGGTTAGGACGCATCTACATGCTCCGTACACGTCCACAAGCAAAGTTTAGCTTATTTTCAACCCAAAAACGAAGGAAACCATTTTTTGTAAAATTTTGACCAAATTGCTTAAAAATTGACCCGAAACGTCAAAAATATCAAATTTGCTTAAAACATGGGTTAGGACGCATCTACATGCTCCGTACACATCCACAAGCAAAGTTTAGCTGATTTTCAACCCAAAAACGAAGGAAACCATTTTTGTAAAATTTTGACCAAATTGTTTAAAATTGACCCGAAACGTCAAAAATATCAAATTTGCTTAAAAAATGGTTAGGACGCATCTACATGCTCCGTACACATCCACAAGCAAAGTTTAGCTGATTTTTCAACCCAAAAACGAAGGAAACCATTTTTTGTAAAATTTTGACCAAATTGTTTAAAATTGACCCGAAACGTCAAAAATATCAAATTTGCTTAAAACATGGTTAGGACGCATCTACATGCTCCGTACACATCCACAAGCAAAGTTTAGCTGATTTTCAACCCAAAAACGAAGGAAACCATTTTTGTAAAAATTTTGACCAAATTGCTTAAAATTGACCCGAAACGTCAAAAACATCTAATTTGCTTAACACATGGTTAGGACGCATCTACATGCTCCGTACACAACCACAAGCAAAGTTTAGCTGATTTTCAACCCAAAAACGAAGGAAACCATTTTTGTAAAATTTTGACCAAAATGCTTTAAATTGACCCGAAAACGTCAACAATATCAAATTTGCTTAAAACATGGTTAGGACGCATCTACATGCTCCGTACACATCCACAAGCAAAGTTTAGCTGATTTTCAACCCAAAAACGAAGGAAACCATTTTTGTAAAATTTTGACCAAATTGTTTAAAATTGACCCGAAACGTCAAAAATATCAAATTTGCTTAAAGCATGGTTAGGACGCATCTACATGCTCCGTACACATCCACAAGCAAAGTTTAGCTGATTTTCAACTCAAAACGAAGGAAACCATTTTTGTAAAATTTTGACCAAATTGCTTAAAATTGACCCGAAACGTCAAAAACATCTAATTTGCTTAACACAAGGTTAGGACGCATCTACATGCTCCGTACACGTCACAAGCAAAGTTTAGCTGATTTTCAACCCAAAAACGAAGGAAACCATTTTTGTAAAATTTTGACCAAATTGCTTAAAATTGACCCTGAAACGTCAAAAATATCAAATTTGGTTAAAACATGGTTAGGACGCATCTACATGCTCCGTACACATCCACAAGCAAAGTTTAGCTGATTTTCAACCCAAAAACGAAGGAAACCATTTTTGTAAAATTTTGACCAAATTGCTTAAAATTGACCTGAAACGTCAAAAATATCAAATTTGGTTAAAACATGGTTAGGACGCATCTACATGCTCCGTACACATCCACAAGCAAAGTTTAGCTGATTTTCAACCCAAAAACGAAGGAAACCATTTTTGTAAAATTTTGACCAAAATGCTTTAAATTGACCCGAAACGTCAACAATATCAAATTTGCTTAAAACATGGTTAGGACGCATCTACATGCTCCGTACACATCCACAAGCAAAGTTTAGCTGATTTTCAACCCAAAAACGAAGGAAACCATTTTTGTAAAATTTTGACCAAATTGCTCAAAATTGACCCGAAATGTCGAAAAATATCAAATTTGCTTAAAACATGGTTAGGACGCATCTACATGCACCGTACACATCCACAAGCAAAGTTTAGCTGATTTTCAACCCAAAAACGAAGGAAACCATTTTTGTAAAATTTTGACCAAATTGCTTAAAATTGACCCGAGACGTCAAAAATATCAAATTTGCTTAAAACATGGTTAGGACGCATCTACATGCTCCGTACACATCCACAAGCAAAGTTTAGCTGATTTTCAACCCAAAAACGAAGGAAACCATTTTTGTAAAATTTTGACCAAATTGTTTAAAATTGACCCGAAACGTCAAAAATATCAAATTTGCTTAAAACATGGTTAGGACGCATCTACATGCTCCGTACACATCCACAAGCAAAGTTTAGCTGATTTTCAACCCAAAAACGAAGGAAACCATTTTTGTAAAATTTTGACCAAATTGCTTAAAATTGACCCGAGACGTCAAAAATATCAAATTTGCTTAAAACATGGTTAGGACGCATCTACATGCTCCGTACACATCCACAAGCAAAGTTTAGCTGATTTTCAACCCAAAAACGAAGGAAACCATTTTTGTAAAATTTTGACCAAATTGCTTAAAATTGACCTGAAACGTCAAAAACATCTAATTTGCTTAACACATGGTTAGGACGCATCTACATGCTCCGTACACGTCCACAAGCAAAGTTTAGCTTATTTTCAACCCAAAAACGAAGGAAACAATTTTTGTAAAATTTTGACCAAATTGCTTAAAATTGACCTGAAACGTCAAAAATATCAAATTTGCTTAAAACATGGTTAGGACGCATCTACATGCTCCGTACACATCCACAAGCAAAGTTTAGCTGATTTTCAACCCAAAAACGAAGGAAACCATTTTTGTAAAATTTTGACCAAATTGCTTAAAATTGACCCGAAACGTCAAAAATATCAAATTTGCTTAAAACATGGTTAGGACGCATCTACATGCTCCGTACACATCCACAAGCAAAGTTTAGCTGATTTTCAACCCAAAAACGAAGAAAACCATTTTTGTAAAATTTTGACCAAAATGCTTTAAATTGACCCGAAACGTCAACAATATCAAATTTGCTTAAAACATGGTTAGGACGCATCTACATGCTCCGTACACATCCACAAGCAAAGTTTAGCTGATTTTCAACCCAAAAACGAAGGAAACCATTTTTGTAAAATTTTGACCAAATTGTTTAAAATTGACCCGAAACGTCAAAAATATCAAATTTGCTTAAAACATGGTTAGGACGCATCTAAATGCTCCGTACACATCCACAAGCAAAGTTTAGCTGATTTTCAACCCAAAAACGAAGGAAACCATTTTTGTAAAATTTTGACCAAATTGTTTAAAATTGACCCGAAACGTCAAAAATATCAAATTTGCTTAAAACATGGTTAGGACGCATCTACATGCTCCGTACACATCCACAAGCAAAGTTTAGCTGATTTTCAACCCAAAAACGAAGGAAACCATTTTTGTAAAATTTTGACCAAATTGCTTAAAATTGACCCGAAACGTCAAAAACATCTAATTTGCTTAACACATGGTTAGGACGCATCTACATGCTCCGTACACGTCCTCAAGCAAAGTTTAGCTGATTTTCAACCCAAAAACGAAGGAAAACATTTTTGTAAAATTTTGACCAAATTGCTCAAAATTGACCCGAAATGTCGAAAAATATCAAATTTGCTTAAAACATGGTTAGGACGCATCTACATGCTCCGTACACATCCACAAGCAAAGTGTAGCTGATTTTCAACCCAAAAACGAAGGAAACCATTTTTGTAAAATTTTGACCAAATTGCTCAAAATTGACCCGAAATGTCGAAAAATATCAAATTTGCTTAAAACATGGTTAGGACGCATCTACATGCTCCGTTCACCTCCACAAGCAAAGTTTAGCTGATTTTCAACCCAAAAACGAAGGAAACCATTTTTGTAAAATTTTGACCAAATTGTTTAAAATTGACCCGAAACGTCAAAAATATCAAATTTGCTTAAAACATGGTTAGGACGCATCTACATGCTCCGTACACATCCACAAGCAAAGTTTAGCTGATTTTCAACCCAAAAACGAAGGAAACCATTTTTGTAAAATTTTGACCAAATTGTTTAAAATTGACCCGAAACGTCAAAAATATCAAATTTGCTTAAAACATGGTTAGGACGCATCTACATGCTCCGTACACATCCACAAGCAAAGTTTAGCTGATTTTCAACCCAAAAACGAAGGAAACCATTTTTGTAAAATTTTGACCAAATTGCTTAAAATTGACCCGAAACGTCAAAAACATCTAATTTGCTTAACACATGGTTAGGACGCATCTACATGCTCCGTACACATCCACAAGCAAAGTTTAGCTGATTTTCAACCCAAAAAACGAAGGAAACCATTTTTGTAAAATTTTGACCAAAATGCTTTAAATTGACCCGAAACGTCAACAATATCAAATTTGCTTAAAAACATGGTTAGGAACGCATCTACATGCTCCGTACACCATCCACAAGCAAAGTTTAGCTGATTTTCAACCCAAAAACGAAGGAAACCATTTTTGTAAAATTTTCACCAAATTGTTTTAAATTAACCCCGAAACGTCAAAAATATCAAATTTGCTTAAAACATGGGTTAGGACGCATCTACATGCTCCGTACACATCCACAAGCACAGTTTAGCTGATTTTCAACCCAAAAAACGAAGGAAACCATTTTTGTAAAATTTTGACCAAATTGCTTAAAATTGACCCGAAACGTCAAAAACATCTAATTTGCTTAACACATGGTTAGGACGCATCTACATGCTCCGTACACATCCACAAGCAAAGTTTAGCTGATTTTCAACCCAAAAACGAAGGAAACCATTTTTTGTACAATTTTGACCAAATTGCTTAAATTGACCCTGAAACGTCCAAAAAATATCAAATTTGGTTAAAACATGGTTAGGACGCATCTACATGCTCCGTACACATCCACAAGCAAAGTTTAGCTGATTTTCAACCCCAAAAACGAAGGAAACCATTTTTGTAAAATTTTGACCCAAAATGCTTTAAATTGACCCGAAAACGTCAACAATATCAAATTTGCTTAATAACATGGTTAGGACGCATCTACAATGCTCCGTACACATCCACAAGCAAAGTTTAGCTGATTTTCAACCCAAAAACGAAGGAAACCATTTTTGTAAAATTTTGACCAAATTGCTCAAAATTGACCCGAAACGTCAACAATATCAAATTTGCTTAAAACATGGTTAGGACGCATCTACACTGCTCCGTACACATCCACAAGCAAAGTTTAGCTGATTTTCAACCCAAAAACGAAGGAAACCATTTTTTGTAAAATTTTGACCAAATTGCTTAAAATTGACCCGAAACGTCAAAAA
>CAKAJN010000072.1:0-61145 GCA_916613615.1 Steromphala cineraria
AGAAAGTGTGATAATGTTATTTTGTAGAAATTTATGTAAATAAAAAAACAAAATGGAAAAGATTAATTTTGAAAATGTCAAGACTTCTTTACAAAAGACATTATCACACATTCTCGGTTAACTCTAACCTCGGAGTAACTACAGAAATGATAAAAAACAAAATTTATTCTCAATAATATGTCTCTTTATTACTGAGGTGATTATTCAATTCCAATTTCAATACCCATTGAAGTACGTCTCCCTCCTTATTGATACATGCGGTATTGAGTACAATACCTATTCAATTCCAGTTTTAATACCCATTCATGACATGCCTTTTAAGAAAGTTACTCAGGGTCACTAAATTCAAATCCGATTGACAAATAAAACAAAAACACACAAACAAAAAACGATAACTGAAGTCGTAATTTCAACTCACACCTAAAATAATTAGACTTCCATGTTATTTTGATGTAGAATAATTAGACTTCCATGTTATTTTGATGTAACATAATTAATATTTCAAGTCATATTCATAACTTTTAATTGTTACCTACTTTCAACGAGGGGGACAGATCCGAGTTTATTTTGATTATATCAGTCGATCCGATCAGTTCAATAACTTTGACATTGAGATATGCTGAAAAACACCTCCACCCTATGGCATCTTAAAACAGGGCTTCCTCTACACTTTCCTATAGTTGAAGTACCATGTACCATAAAGACAATGGTAAAACATAAAAAAATCCCAAGGGTCCACGATATCTTTGCACGTGTTAACACACCAAAGTCTGGATGATTTTTAACTAAATCGACGTACCCTCTCCGTTGTGCACGTACAACAAATGCGCGGTCAAACCTTTGATGTCACCTTGTTGATCTTTCGACCAAAGTTTATGTTACACATTGTATTAACGTCTTTTCTGGCCCCAGCAATTAAGGAATGATATACCCCACAGCTTGATATATTCATTATATTTTATCAAGTTATATTTATTATGTTTATGTCAGTGAATAATTTAATACGCTAGATAACATGAATTTCTTAACCGTCCTGACATTGTCAAACAAAAAGTTTTGTCTTGTCAGTTTAACCATGTGTGAGGTAACCAACGTCTCTAAGCTTATCAAACTTATATTAGGAATAATATGCTATGTTAGTGTCTTCTCACCAAGAATTACAGTGGGATTAGATTAAAAGTTTCACCAAGAATCGTTAGAATAATCTATAAGTATACAATGTTTGCATATCATTTTATATTTTCACCAGAAATTATGATACGACAGTTGCTGTTAACTGTTCACCGCGTGATTAATATATCGGTATGAAAATCATATAATTCTTTCTAAATGTTTGATTTAGCTAAAGAAAGATTCTGTATTTGGTTTTCCATGTTAACCATGACAAATATCTGACAGAAATATTTTCTTGACAGTTTTATCTTGTTATAAAATGCTAATTGATAACAATGGGATTGAATTACAATGATGTAGTTAACATGTAGATTTTAATTTTTTTTTTAACCAATGTACATTTATTTCGAAGAAATTACTAAATGCCATATGATAAAACTAGTGATAAATCTTATGTTTCATTTTCTTATGTAATAAAAGGTGTATAAGGAATTTATAGACTGCAAAATTTCGTAAATCGTCTCGAGCTAAAGTGAAAAAAGTTAAAGAAATTGGGTTCATTCAAATATAATTTTAAGATATCTGAGATCTAATATCAAAATTTCCCTTCTCTAAAAGAAAATAAAAATAAAGAGATTACATTTAATCTCGTTAAAATAAATACAAAACCATTTATTCATTTTTGAATATTTAGCTGTTTTCGTAAAAAGTGAAAATGTATAGACGAAAATGAAAGCATTGGGGTTTTTTTCTGATACGATACTGCTAATTTTCATATTCACTTTATACAATATCTTTTAAAAATTAAAGCAAGAATTTATTCATCATATGTAACTCTTAAATTACAACTGTTATGACGGGCCCATTTAAGGAACATAAAGGCCATTGCAACAAACCATTTAAGTTATATTTTTATGTTATTAAAAACCTACATAATCTAGATGCATGCATATATGTGTGTCATTATCAAAATTATTATTTTGTATTAACATCCTTAAATCCAGTCCTGAAGTGCTGGAGGACAATTTGCCCTCCTGGTGTGCAAAACCAGACAGTAAACTGGTACGTATTTTTTAGACACTGTTAGAGAAAATGTAGTAATGTAATTAAACGTAATGCCATTTATCCTTACGGACAATTAAATTACAGTATTTATAAAATTAATTTAGTTGATATCGTGTTTCAAAATTGTTTTTCAAAATTGTGCAAAATTAATTTACTTGACAGTATGTTATGTTTTATGTATGTACTGGGTTCTTGGTCCGACATTACGATAACGCTCTGAGGGTCGCATGGACGCCGCGGAGGAAGCCGAATCTGCCCACGGAACTCGTCGAAGTATTGCAATAACTCTGTGTGGAGCTATAGGGCTCGGTTTCTGCGAGTGCTCTTTTAGAGGCACTGCGCGGAGTATGTTAAAGAGGGCTGTATCGAATTACAACACTGCTGAAGCAAGCTCAGCCCATATCTCCTCTAATAGCCAGGTGCACTCCTAGGTACAGAGCAGAGGCGACTACTAGATGGTTCCTCAACTGTTTGTTTTCATTTCATGCTCAATTAGGTTATCTTGAATAAATCCAATAGTGATGACATCTAACATCCATCTGGAATGTATCAACCAGGGAGCTTGAATTGTTTGGGGAGAAACTGAGGACTGGGGTCTCAATGGGGGTCAGTAAATGAGGTTAGATTCTAAGCACCTGACACTATTGAAACTTGATTATTTATTGAAATTATAAACATATTCATATAACTAGGTCTAAACATTAAATAAGAAAATTATTGAGTAATAATTTATTAATTTTAGACTAAAATTTAGTCTATGAAATATTTGAAATAATTACCGCGGTCCCATTACCGTACCTTCATGTAGTCAATCTAGCATTGCAGAATTTAGAACAAGTCTGTATAAAGGCTCCTATATAATACGCAGTCATGAAGCAGGAATAAAATAATATGTGTTTAGACACATGCTTGGTTTGAAATGTTTATGTCAAATAAAAGGCATAAAAATCAGAACTGAGGGTGAATAAGATTATTTATGAACTTTTAAAAAATATTTGACTCATTGTTTTTTTAAGTGGCTCATCGCTGTTAAGCTTAATGAGAAATTCGTCTCACTGTGACTGAAAACAATCTGAAACACTGCCAATCCGAGAATTAGGGAAGGGGGGTAGCTCTATGTTATAACCAGCAATGCTGAATTTATAAAGTGATAACTATTAAACTTTTCATTGATATATTAATATAGATGTTGCTCGTGAAGAATGAACAATATGTTAACATGATTTGTTGCGTTAAATAACAATACTGAAACCCTACTCTTGTTTGTTGTGTTATATATGTGCATGCTGTATAGGTATTTATCAGTTGTAAGAAATCAAATATTATTCGTCCAAACTTAAACTTGGAACCGTCATGTGTTCAGGGAAAGAAGAGAATATGGACAAGGTCTAGACTTGGTTTCCTGCTCTTCTACATTTATGTAAGATTTCAGTAACAGATAATCAGGTTTGAAAGGGCCATCACAGGGCCTTTAAAGTTTTTTAGGAGACGGCTATATTAATATACACGAACAACAACAACTATTTGAAACATGTTCTGAATACAATGAAAATGTGACTCAGTTAGTTCACCTAAAATCAAACTATTTAGTCAAGCTATAGACTTGCTTTGACTTTTATCTTATTTATGGTTTGCCTGGAAGGAAACATTTACTGCTCATACTCTGTGAGAGAGAACCCCTGCCTAAAAATAGCACATTTAGTGACCCTTGATGGGTTAGATTGACCCCAGCTGTCACACGTTCTCTGGACTTCTAGCTGGCACTGCATACCAAGTCCAGTGTGGATGTTGTTTTAAGATTAACTGCTGATAATGATAATTGATGAGTGAGGACTTGTTGGGCTTCCTAGAATCATAGCATTTGTCTGCTCTGTACTGGGTTGTCTTTTTTTGTATTTCATGTTCGTGTTAGCGGGGGAAATAAAAAACTTTTGAATTGTATTGAATGTGTCATGTTGTTATTTATTATCTTAATGCATTGTCAAAAGGAATTCTTTTGATGAAGTTTGGTGGCCCTAAAAAGGGCCTTTGTAACCGTCAGAACATCAACAATAACAACTACACTTGGGTGTAGTTGCCATCACCCTTTTTGTGACTGGACATTTTCCACCATGGGTCAAACGACGATGATAGGTGTCTTTTAGCTTGGTGTTACAGTACATGCATGAAAATGTCCCATCATAAGTATTGGTCCCGCCAGCATAAACAGGGATATACCCATAACACTCTTTGCAAAGCCAAACAGGAATGGCGTCTCTTGCATCCATCTTCCAAATGTTTTACTGTGACTACTGCAACTGTTTTTTTTCCAAATTAATTAATGACTAAGTATTTCATTACATCCTACATAAATATTTAATTAAATCCTAATATCTAGTACCCCGTTACGTAGTTCAAGATTTGTTAAGGATTTAGTTTTCGTGCACGCGCGTTAACACTATTTCAGTATAATGTAGGCGTTGACACAGACATACATTTTGAATGTCGTGTTGATGATATTATCATACCGGAACGAATTCTTTTCGTTAAAAACATTTCAAAACTGTCAGCCGTTGGAAATTCTTAATTAGCGTTATTTTCGATCTAAACTTTATGTCTTTAAATCATTGCTGATCATTTGAGACGACAACGAATCGCGATATGAAATCTCGAATGAAACGGTTAAACAATTATATTTCTTTCATACCTATATAAAGATTACGCACGGATATGAAATGAATCGTTTACCAACGAATTAAGAAAACGTTTATACGTAAAGAAGTACCTGTACATAGACGGAATACATAGACGATCGATGTATAAATTATATTCCTTTCGTACCTACATAAAGATTATTTCCAAAGATTACGCACGGACATGAAATGAATCATTTACCAACGAATTAAGAAACGTTTATACGTAAAGAAATACATAGATGGAATACATAGACGAGATATATTATATTAATTGCGTTCTTGTATATATTTTTGTAATAACTCTTATATTTACAAATTTGTCTCGCTTATGAAAACGGATTATATCCTCTCTACTATTCAAATTATCACATTTTGCGAAACTTAAAATCTTCTAAACTAGACATTCTAATTTTGATAATGTAAATGATATCATTTTGTATGGTTTATGAGCATTGAAATTCTGTTCCGTTCTGCTACCGTCCGGACACTGTTGGATTAGGATTATCGATGACCATACTATCGTGGCTTGATCATATATGCATTTTAAACTACTGAGAGTATCGACTCCCTTGAAAAATAGTTATTCACGATATGATCGTTATTAGTTAAATCTTATTCATCCGTTTGGACTGCTATTTCAATCGTTTTGTGAAACTGTACGTTTCGGGGTTCCAACGCAGAGTGTCTTTTTTTCATTCACTATAGCGTGAACACTGAGACTGTCTTCCGGGCATAGGGACCAGTCGTGACTGTGTATTGTCTCGAAGTCTCGCATACTCGTGTCGTATTTCCCCATTCATAAACGGTGTTTACAATGAGTAGCTAACTAGCGGTGGGAGCGAGCGACTCTCGTATCGGTTTGTTCATTCATATCCTACTCGTTGAGCATAAAACTTTGCTTAAAGGAAATGAACTATCACCTTTACGAGAAACGGTCCAACCTATTTATATTCATAATATACTAAACGAAATTAAAAGTATTAATGTTGTCTTACCTCCATTCAATTGTTATGAAATTTTGCCGCAAATATTTTACACTTCGAATCTAGGCAGTAAAGTGACGCTATACCCCTACTATTCCTATATTTATATACTCTCTGACGTCACGAATCTTTTATATTTTTTACCTAATTCGATTGGATCGTTTATGGATCGAATCTTTCGTTCATAATTTTACCTATTTCGATTGGATCGTTGATCGACTCCCTGTCTCCATACCATCGCGTGGGGACGCTAAGCCGTTATGCCTCACCCCTCGGAAGCGATGACTCATTCGGTTCCAGTACCGACGTACGGGGACGCTAAAAAAACGCTAAAAATTTTAACGCTTTTCCGCTTACGGATTTGCATTATTATATAATATAAACACGATTCAATCGCGATTATTCAACTACAATTACATTTCAAATACAACCCTAAAGCTTTTTACCTCGACTCGTTAAATTTTACTCTCGTGTCATAATAATAAAATGTCATATCCCGTACGCAATATCTTTATCTATTTCGGGTACCATATCTCACGACGATATACACAATTTATTTACCATTTATAAAATCCCCAGCACATGCAATTCAAAAATTCTAAAATTAATTTCATCTTTACCGCTTTAGATCTTTGATTAACTTTTCTTAGTCGTATGTGACCTGTTTTCAATTTCATCCACCCATTCTTTGTAAAATAATTTAGAAAAATACCCCTTCGTCGTCAATATCACCTTTTAATGAAAAAGACGTTCAATTCCAATCCAAAGACGTTTATCGATTTTCCAGACCGCCGATTAGGGACGCTAAACAATTATGCCGCACCCCTCGGAAGCGATGACTCATTCGGTTCCTCTACTTACCGTCGCGGGGAGGGGACGCTATCCCCTAAAAGATGACTCATTCTTTAAATATCCTATGACGTCATAAAGTGCTAAAGACACAGGTATTCATCACCTAAGCACCCGGCAGTCACAGTTGCAGCGCCAGTTTATGTGTGGTTCTGCCTTTTCAATGAGTGTCAAGCAAGCAACAACAACGCCCATCTTTTAACGTATTTTGGTATGACGCTACTGGGAATCGAACCACGCTACTGGGAATCGAACCACGGTCTTCCGGGTGAAGAGCGGACACTCTACTACTGAGCTTCGTTCCCGATGTTCATGATATTCATTTCATTTAAGTTGACCTTTTTTCATTTCAATTTTAGACGAACTGATGATAAAATGATTCACCCCTTATTGTCCTTGTTCTATGTACTATCGACTACTAGATAGCAACATCTACGTGCTAAACAGTTGAATATTGCCGACAACACGCCTAACCTCACTCACAGACTTAGATTTGAGAGCACGTACCAGCGTTAGACATGACAGCAACACTGTGGATGTGGAAGTATCCTTGCAGATCGCCCTGCCAGAAGGGGTTGTACTCATCGGCCGTCAAGGACGCCGTCAGAGAGGTCCCATCGTTAGCTAACTCGGCATTGTAACCATTGAGGTCACTGGACTGGGTACTTGGCTTGTTCAACATGAGGTTGAGACCTGAATAGAAAGATACCCATACCATTTCATAAATCGAATCACATTTATAAATAAAAATCATGTACACAAAAACACTTTGTCGCATACTGACTTTATACTTTACAAATATAGTGGCGGATCCATGTAAATAATATAATATTGATGGATGTATTGATGTCCAAACTAGCAAACTATAAACTATACCATATCCTTTACTTCTTTTTTATTCATATGACGTATATATCAAAAGTCAGATTCAATGGGAAAATCAGAAACCTCGACACTTTTTTTAAATAATACCAGGGTATATGTTAGTATACACTTTTGATTTTTGACATAAGCCTGATTAAGCCAGTACCTCGAAAACATTGAAAGTAACATGGTACATGTATAACTTCTGAATGAACAGAGCTCGTTTCAACAGAGGCATATTTAAGTGAACAATACAACGTACAGGCGGGTGTACACTATTTAGCCTATAACTATCGGTTTCCCTTAGTTTAGAATTTGGTGGTACCTTGACTTTCAAATAAAGCTATACATCGACATTTTTTTCAAAATTCAATATCAAAATACATTTGGTTTTTAACCGAAGCTGATATGACATAATCTCCTGTGAATCCTGCAAATATACCTTCAATCAAATGTTGAGACTCGCTGAACGCTAAATAAAGCCATTTATGTATTCACCATTTCTTACCATCTCGGCACAAATGGCTGCCAAGAGGAGGGCTTAACTTTGATGATTCCGACCAATCACATCGCTTGATTCAGTCAAACCCCTCCTTCTGAAACCCATTTGTGTCGAGATGAATACTTTGAGCGTGAAAATCGGCTTTCGTTCGATTTGCAGAAATAACTACAGTATTGGTCGGTTCCATGAGTTGTGATTGAAAAATATAACATCTTAATATATATTGGCACAAAGTTTTAATCGATTGCATGTCACGTAAGCGTAGCAGTTGGCGGAATAGGCGACAAGAGTGGGTAGTACTAGGTGCAAGTTTCATGCTGTCTCTATACTATGCAAAAATGAAGGTGTTGAAATCGAGGTGTTTTCTCAAAACCATGTTTTATCCCCCGCCGCGCGTTTAGCGCGAAGCGTTGCCGACGTGATGTGATTTCACTGTCATCATAATGATAATAATAGACTATTTATATTGCGCACGTATCCATGCACATTGCATGATGCTCATAGCGCTACATATCATTACCCCGACACCTAGACACTGACGTTCAACACTGACGTACAACTCACATGGGTTTTAGCGGCCATTTTACCATTTTACAGGCCTTCATCAAGTGACCAAGGCTTCCTGCCAGGTACCCATTAAAATAGTTATCATTTTGAAATCTCACATTGAAAACGGGGTTTAATTTTTTTTAACAAAATTAGTGGGGGGGGCCACATCGAGGCTTTGTAAATTCAAGCATTTGAGATCTCTAGAACCGTTCACTAGATTCTCTTCATAACTTATTCAAAACATCATATAGGGAAGACACGGGACAAAGTCAATTTTGATGGACTTCACATTGTTTTCAAGGTCAAAGCAGAACTTTTGATTTACCATCAACTTACCTGCTTGTTAAGCTTGTTAGTATGATATCTCAAGAGTCATTCACTGGATTCTTTTTATAAATTTTAGGAAGACACCGGACCAATTTGGTTTTGGTGTCTTTCACATTATTTTCAAGTCACAGTGAAGCCAACATGCATTTACAGCTTATAATAAGGCTGATATGTTAAGAACTGCTCTCTATTTTCTCTCTTTTTTTTGCAGACCTAGGGACCAGTCGATTTGTTATGGTCTAAATGACATCTAGTAGCATGACAAATGTAGACAAGTGTTTCTATGTATACATTATGCTTTTTTTTAACATCAATTTGCGGCGGGAGATCTTGTCACCTTTGTGACAAATACTTATTTTTTTTATGCGGGAACGACAATGACATGTGGGCCCGGGATTCTGTGGTCTAGAATTTGAGATACAATGGACCTAACTGAACAACCTATAGAGCGAAGGGATAGTTTTATCTATATTGTATATCTATTTAGTTATTGATTATTTTCAATTTCAACAATTCGTTGTACCTTACCTGCCATACTTGTCGTTGTTGTGTCATAAACTTCCACTTCAGCAATCATCAGGAAGTCGGACTGCTCCAACCAGATCTTCACATACCTCGCCAGACCCGGGGGATCACACGTGAAGAGCACTGTTTCCGGGAAGGCCTCATCTGGCCACTGTCCACATACGGTCACCTGAGTGTTTGGGTTTGTACTCACGCCGATGAAGGCGTTTCTGATACACTCACCTAGGAAAATATATAACACAGATTTTTTTTAAAATACATACCTCATGGTATCATTTGATGATATCATATGATATAAATTTCATGGTAAAGATGTCGTGGTGTTTGTATGAAATAAAGGTCGATCTAACCAAACAACCCAAACGCAGGTAATTTTCGAGTATCTAACATGGGGACAATTTTAACTAAGCATTCGAAAAAATGTAAACAGGTTTCTTCTAAAGGTGTGCCTTCTCAAGCATTGGCACACGAGAATTCACGCACGGGTGGAAGCAGTAAACTCCAACACAACAACTCATTCAGTGTTTGCAAGACCAGAGTCAAGAACAGGGAATATAATCTTGCCGCTAATAATCGTATAGTTTCATAAACATATATACATACGGAAAAAGTTAAGCACCCCCTTAATTCGAAAATAAAAAATGATGCAAAGTTACTGTACCGTGAATAAATTTATGACTCTTTAACATAAAAATGTTGATTTTGTAATAATTTCTTCAAAGAAAGATCGTCCATGTAGACAATTTATGAAATTAGATTGAGTTTGTAATGGTACTGTAATTTCACCCAAAATAAGTTTGGCTGTAATGCCAAAACTAGGCAATAGACAATGGGTTTCAGACATCAAAAATAACGTTTGTGTTACCAACTTGTTTTTTTTGTTTTTTTTTAGATTTTGCGACTTTGAAGGTTATAAGAGGTCTAAATAGTGACTTTTAACTAAAAGTTTGATACTAAAGTTTGCCCTAAGGACTCGAAAGAATTGAATTACTCACATCACAACTACCAATAACAACTTTCTTTTCTCAGAATAATGTAACTTGCTTTTCGACATAAAACTACAACAATTTTATGAATGCAAATATCCACGAGATGCGATACGTTATCCGGATGAAACCTTCTTCAATTAACTACTAAATTATGGTTCTATCATTCCATACGATTATTTCTACAACCACATCGCCTTCTTTTTGATCAGGCAACTTTTGTTGCTGAAAAAACGTGGGGGTGCTTAACTTTTTTCCGTATGTATATATATACATATAAAACATATATATAGTTATGTTTTTAAAACTGGCATTTGTAGTCATTGTAGAGAAAAAGAGCGTACGCGTCATTTAGGGATTATGATATATTTAGCGGCTAATTTGTAGACTGCTATATACGGAGATTCTATGGCAGAGTGATAATATGTCACCGTTTTATTTGAGGAGTTTCTGTGGCTGAGTTGTAGTGTTTTGACGCTATATTTGAATTTCCTAAAACACTCACCGTCCCCAGGGCGTGGCGTTACTGCAATACCTTGGACCGGATAAAGAGCCTGTAGATCCCCCTGCCAATAGGCCTCACCAAATGTAGCCTTGCTGAACGTTGATAGGTTCCCGTCGTTAGCGTACTCTGAGAGGCCGTCAAGGAATGTGCTGGACTGAGTGCTGGGCTTGTGTAAGAGGAGATTCTTTCCTGTGGGGAAACGAAATAAAGGGTCATCTTTGTACAAATTAGAATCTTTATTACCAAATGAGTCTCTGCACAACATTTTAGCATTCTATGCATTGTACTTCTGGGGACAAGATGAGAAAGGGTTTAGTAGGGGCCACAGGGTCACCAATTCTAAAATCGATGTGATTTATGGTACCAGTAATCTTTTTTTTTTAAATCAAAGAAATATAAAAGGGTGTAATGGAGTGACCATCATTTGTGTAAAAAGGCTACCAACTCTGCGATTGATAATTTAGGGTAAAGGAACACGAGGTTCACTAAATCTATAAATTATGACTCCAATAACCAAATATTTATATTGAAAAGAAGATGGAAATAGTTGTTTTAGGGCATAGCCCCAGTGGTAGACTAACATTTAGTCTCAGAAGTATTTTTTTCAATATTGACAATATCTTTTAACAAATCATGTATTATAACAAAATGGAGCCCAGCAGATGCTTTAACTTCAGAAAGCTGAGCGATCTAGACTTGCTATACTTTTCTAGACTGGGTTGGGTTGGCTCTAAATAGGGACCACAGGGTCATAAAAACTTTTCTTTACAATCCTCATAAGTCAAGGAGTCTGTACACAAGTTTTAAGCCTTCTATTCTTTTTGTTTTTGAAACAGAAGATCAAAATATCTGTTCAAGGTGTGACCCATATGACCCTTATTAGGCGTTACAAGGTCACCAAAGTTATAAATCATAAGCTTCACTGGCCGAAGAGTCTGAATATAAGGTTTCAGCTTTCTATGCATTTTGCTTCTGTAGAAGCAGATGCATAGAGGCGTTAAAGGCGTGACCCTTTGTGTTTGTGTCCATATTAGGGACAAGGGCCTTCTTTCACAAAACAGGGTTGACCTTAACTTCAATTAATTAACATCCTTAAGGACTTTGTGAAAGGTGACCCAAAGGGTCGCGAAAGTTAAAAGCCATAATCCTCAAAAGTCAAGGAGTCTGTACACAAGTTTTCAGCTACCCAGACCTTTGCCTCTGGAAAAGAATATGAAAATACACAATGTTAACGGAAGGACGAACGGACGGACGCCAGACACCATACCATACCATTTCAGGCCTGGTGAACTAAAAAAAGGCAAATTACATTTGTTGTTTTTGAACAGATCATGATATTTATTCCTTTGTTTGTTAACAACTAAATTTCTCCGATGCTTTCTATCACTAATAAAGATCAAACGTTCATGTACATATTTTGTCTATTCAACTGAATCTACATTTGTGTTTTTAAGTTTGTATTGGGATTATTTTGCAGAATTGGACTCATAATATTTCATTAAAACTGTGCTATGACTCTGCTGTTTACATATTTGGTATACTAAGCATACGATCATAAAAGGTTTGCTGTCATTTTTGGCACGCCAGACACTGTAACTATATTTTATTCATCAAATGTGCTTACAATGACGAGGCAATGTTTTCACAATCGAAGCGTAAAAATAGCTTTAAAATACAATTATTTAATTTTGACATAATATTTGCTGTGAACCCTTTATCAAGTCACTGTGTTTAAACTGCATGTTTCTTTCACACGAAATTATCAACCGATTTAAAACTTGTTTGAAGAACTCACCATGAAAAACTTTTTATTACAGTAACTAGCATAATCGATTAACCCTCTGATGGATCAAGCCTTTGAAAACGTTGTATTGATCTATCGATCATCATTCTTGACACCTTACATAACTTAGGTGTTATTTTTATCCTAACGTTACGTAATAGCGTTTCATATAGTCATTCAGCTGTCTCTCCGTCCGTCCATATTTTATCATTTCTTTTGTCTTTGGACCTCAAAACTTTGAAAACTTCATCAATAAACCTAGGTATACAGATAAATAAAAATATAAATGTTGGTATTTTCAACTTCTTGAAGTTTTATTTTGGAAAGTTTCAATGGAAACGTGTCTTAGCATTTCGTTGCCAGCTCAACCTATAGCTCATTGACATTTTGCATGTTGATTCATTTATATCCAGATGTGCCATTAGATGGTTCAATTTATTAGGAATTTTATTTTGACTAGCCTTTATAAAGAAGATATTATATGAGTATCCATGATATACTATGTTTGTAACACGTATGCCTTTATAATAGAGCCAGAGCCATGCCGAGCGAGTGACATACGGTATTTGAAATAAGCAACGGTCTGTATATTCTCTCCCAGCAGAGGCAATTCAGTTATACCTGAATTAGCCTCTGTTCTATTACGCCTAGATCCTGGGGTTCCGGCAGATTGCCCTAAGCAAAAAGTTGTAACTTGAGATAGCTCCCTTATCTGCAGCCAATGAAAACACCTTTTGGATATCAACGACTTTGGGAATTCTAAACGGTCGTACAATGACGTTCGAAAGCATCATGCCTTTAGGATTATTTTTCATTAACAGTGTGAGAGGGAAAATATTTAAAAATCAGATATGGATAGGGTTTTTCATTAGAAACATACTGTTTTATAATTGTGTAAATTGTTCTTTGTTTTATGATAAATTTTATTTTAATTATTTACCAAATAAAAACTAATGAGAAGGTAAAAGCGATGTTTTGTAGAAGGAAGAGTTATCTCCCCTGAATGCCGAATCACCGGGAATAGCCGGGAGTAGCCGAGCTTTTGCGAATGACCCCTTTTGAAACGGCGTCGCTGATTGCACAACTAACTTCGATTGCCTCCAATCAGATTTCTACTTTTCTGTCCCGTGTATTAGCCGTAATAGAACAGAGGCTAATTCAGGTATGACTGAGTTGCCTCTGTGGGGAGAGAATGCGGTCTGTAGGCCAAACACCCACAGTTATTCACAATGGCCCACACTTTTTAATATCTTACAGACTCTTTTTACCATGATACTGTTCCTCTCTCTACCTTTATTCACATATTTTGAAATAACACTTATTTCTTAGCCAAACATTCAGTGCCATCACAACATTGTTGTATATTATTAAGACACTGATTTTAAGAATATCATTATTTTAGAAAAAGGTCAAATTAGTACTGATAATAATGCCGACAGTTTCAGAGTGTGTCCCATAGTTTTTCTTAAGTGTGTGTCCTTATATAGACAAGCAACTTTTGGGTGTTTATTTAAAACACTGGTGATATACTGATATTTAGTCACGAGTGTTGTAAGCATAGCGTGTCATGAGCGAGAATATGATATTCTGTACATTGCCGAAGTCGTCGAACATAGAACGTAACGTCATAGACGAGCCAAAGTTAAAGAATGGCCTTTATATGACTTTACACCAAAAATGTGCCTTAGGGCATCTCATGAAAATTTATAAACCCGACACGACTAACTTCGTAGGTAATAAATAAATAATTGCCATGGAGGATACAATGTATATAATAGGCTTCAGAGGTTTGACTCTCAAACGAATTATTTGTATCACCACAATACATGGATCCAAAATAGATCAATTCGTTTAACAACAATGGCGGGGCATATACACGATTCAGTCTTGTTAGTAATCTTGCAATGCGTAGTTTCAGCGATATGTTCTGATTTGATGATGACCGTTGGAATATGCAATCTTCTGATGACATTTGCTTTAAAAAATATTTGTTATCTTCATATTTGAACTAGGCCTGGCATAAATGATGCTACTCTTAAACTAACTTTTTCTTCTTTTTTTTAAAATTCACCGATGATTATAAGTTAATGCTAAATTTATTTTTTTGACGGTGTCAAAAATCTTATTTCACAAGCAAATTATCCATAGTCAGGAACAAAGTATGAAGATTCACATACAATCCATTGGCGGCCATTTTGTGTTAACACCTGTAATTCCAATTTGTGGTAGGAATAGGAATCCCATGGCTAATATTTCAGTTATATATTTGAATTATTACTGCTCCATTAAGTGTGAATACATTGTCTTCCAATTTTCATTTTCCTACAATCACCTTATTTTCGCCCTGAAAATGTGCTACTGCTCCTTTAATACTGCTGACATTATAGACCACACAGTAACTAATTAACCGATAGCAGCCAATAACATCAATGCTTGGTTGTGCCAGTTTACTATCTTTTTTATTTGCAATAAGTAAAATAAGGTACTAACAGCTTATTAAATGTTTGACATAGATCAGATTGTGTCAAAATGGCTATTCCCGTTTTAAAAATGTTTGCGCATAAAAAGCAGACGCTAATATGTTTATCCCGTGTTTTAAGTTATGTTGAAATACATGTGATTGGATTGGTGATGAGATTGAATATATTTCATTAAAAAAAAAAGTCAAATGGTTTTGGCGAATGAGAAAACACCACTCAAACACAATTGATTATCATAACTTTCTTATAGTGGTTTACCAAGTTTACCTTACTATGCTTTTATTAGGTGTTTTGAAAATACGTTGAGTGTAATTTTAATCGTTATACTTGGCATTGAACATAAATAAAAGGGCGGCTCAAAGTACTCCTATAATCTCTTCGTGCAAATCATGCCAATAATTAATCTGATAATGAAGAATATTTAGTATATGTTCACATTTGGTAGTTTTAAATTTATGAAGTTAACAATAAAATATTGTGTCGAAAATATTTGTAATGAAAAATAATAATTGTTTTAAAATCTTAAATGACAGAAACAGTTCGATTCATAAAATATTGAACTTGATAAAACAAAATGACTCTAATTGTTAAAAAGATTTGATGACATATTGTCTTTGAACAAGGGGATGAATTCTATTGAAAAACTCTTTTAATGAACTAACAACTTTCATAATACAAAGATCTTAATGTAAAATAACCTTCGATAGAAACAAAATTTTGAAAATTTCGTTTTAGAAACGTCCAAATTTCTAAAGAACTTTTCAACTTCAGAATATGACATTGGCTTCGAATTCCTTTTCGTGTTTGTAGTCATTTCTCTGTGAGAAGTTGACATAAGTTTAACTTGAAAAATATATTTCTATTTCGTGGAAATGGAAAATATGCATGATATCTAAATGTTTGATAAACGCTTTGATAAGAGTAGTTCCTTGTCGTAGACCTTCAACTGTATCATTATGACGAAATATCATCGAATATCATTAGATTTTTTTTTACTAAAGGAAAATTTGGGTTTTGCAAAAATGCCCAATAATCTGATAGGACACTCAATATTTTATCATTAGGGCGAATATCTCGATCGAATTCAAAATAACATTAAAGAAACTAATTGATAAAAGTTTTTATTGAACAAATTCCTTTTACCATCAAAATCTTTTTATCCAGAACTATATTTGTCAACGCAATTAATTACTTAACGAAATATTTTTTAAGATAAATGTGTCGATCTAACTTCATAAAAGTTTTTTCATCAAAATCATCCTCAAAATGAGTCCAATTTCATCAAATATCTAATACATTTTATATTTTCACCCAAATCTTTCCTGCCACATCAAACTTTCTATCAAAGACGTTCCGAACAAGGGCTTAAACTTTTTCATCTGCTTAGGTTTTTGTCTTAATTTGAAAGCTCCCTGATTAATCCTTCATTAGGAAAATAAAGTACATCATTGTCTATAATCAACTGGTGCACAAACAAGTAAAACAAAATATGAACATCTTGTCCTTGCATTTGACAATATAAAGCGAATTCATTTACTGTTAAAATAAAACGAACACATACCTTTTGCTGTTTGTATGTAAGCAGCAAGAAATAGGCAGATAATTGCATTCATTTCTCCAGATACCGTCAATTTTTGCAGAAAACACTCAGAAATGAACTGGAGGCAACCCTCGTTAGGATAGGTTTTAAGTTTTCAGCTCTCTGATATTGATCGCCTAATGAAAGGGCACCATATTGATTAATTGAAGGTTTCAAAGTTTCTTTTGAAGTGCATTTAATTATTCATCTTAACATTAGAGCTTATTTCACAGGAGAGATAGCAAATACTGAGCAACATTTCTTCCTTGTGCTAACTAATTGCTAACTTTTAATAGATTGGGCTTTTGAATCGATTTTGAATAATTGATTTAAAGTTCTGCTTATACATGAGTTTTCCACTCGATAAGTTTTTAGCAGCCCCGTCTAAGGACGGGGCTGCTATCAGTTTTTGTGAAGTTTCCACCGCCGCCGCCGCACTCGTATAACTAGCTATAACTATTTTCCAGTAAGCTTTCCAGAACTCTTATTCATAACTTTCTACTCATACCTCGGGGGAACGATTGTGACACGTTCACTTTCAAGGTCAACGGTCAAGGTCACGAGCTATGTAATCACTCTAAGAATTCCTTGTAAACGTGATAACTTGAAAAGTTTTTGTGCTATGAAGCTCTTACTTGGTATATATCATCCTTGGAAGAGTAAAACATTTTGAAAAGGTTTTGGCTACAATCCGTCAAAGGTCAAGGTCACAGCGAGGTCATGACTTTAGCATGGTTTAGCGAAAATGCTTTCTTCTAACTATGAACACTTTTAATCAATACATGATTGTTATACTCAATAAAAGTGTTCATTTATTGTGTGACCTTGAAGGTCAAAGGTCAAGGTCATGAGATATGAGTTATTGCAATGTGCACCTAATTTAGGTATAACTTTATCCCATTAAGATTTTCAGAACTCATTAACATGTCTAAATGTTTATACTTCCAGAGAATCATTATGACATGTTTACTCTCAAGGTCAAAGGTCAAGGTCACGAGTTATAAAATCACTACAAAATTCTTTGTAAACACGATAACTTGAAAAGTTTTGTGTGCTATGAAGCTCTAACTTGGTATATATCATCCTTGGAAGAGTAAAACATTTTGAAAAGGTTTTGGCTACAATCCGTCAAAGGTCAAGGTCACAGCGAGGTCATGACTTTAGCATGGTTTAGCGAAAATGCTTTCTTCTAACTATGAACACTTTTAATCAATACATGATTGTTATACTCAATAAAAAGTGTTCATTAATTGTGTGACCTTGAAAGTAAAAGTTCAAGGTCATGAGATATATGAGTTATTACAATGTACACCTAATTTGGATATAGCTTTATTCCATTTAGCTTTTCAGAACTCATGAACATGTCTAAATGTTTACACCTGCGGGGAATTATTATGTTCACTTTCAAGGTCAAATGTGAAGGTCACGAGTTATAAGATCGCTACAAAATTCCTTGTTAACAGGATAACTTGAAAAGTTTTTGTGCTATGGAGTTTAGATTTTGTATATATTATCTCTTGAGAAGATCAAAACTTTAGAATAAGTTTTGTGTACGAACTGTCGAAGGTCAAGGTCACAGCAAGGTCAACATATATTGAGGAAATGGATTATTTTTACTTTTAACACTTTCATTCATTACATTAATGTCATACTCAATTTAATGTGTTCATTGATTGTGTGACCTTGAGGGTCAAAGGTCAAGGTCACGAGAAAATGCCCAATTTGGTGAGGCCTATAAAAGGCGGAACAGGGTAAGGCGAAACCCAAAGTTTTGTGGCTGCTCTGCTTTTGCGGTGTCCCGCAAACGCTAATCTAGTTTTAACCAACATTTGTGTGTTTCCATATATATTGATATTGTATATAATCATAATTTACAACAAATATTACAAAATTAGTGTTTCTTCATTATGTCAGGTGTTCTGTGATAATGTTTGCATTATATTTCATGCGTCAATAGTGAAAATACATCTTCGTTCTTCAACAGATAGAAATATAATGAAAAGTTATTGTGAATAACAGTTAGCACGTATTAGGCTCCTAAAGTGACTTATGCTACGGCCACACTTACACGATGTCATCCGCGATGTATCACGTGCAACTTCATCTTGATATGCACCTATATGTTCCGGATACACACGCCATTCACACTTACAACGAACTCGATGTGCACGTGGCATTTCGGCGAAGGTCGTAATTAGCTACGATTGAGTAAAAAGTTTTGAACATGCTCAAAACTTTCGAGATCATCGGGAAACATCGTGAAATACACGCATTATGCACGTGGTGCATAAGTGTTACATCGTACTCTACTCTTGTGTATCGTAGTATTGTCGTGAGCAAATTGTTATTACGATGCTCCCGTCAACTATACGAATAGGAAGTGCTGATTGCGAATGTGTTACGTTCACTGCAAGAGTTGATAACGAGTATAAAGCGTCTTTAACAAGACACCATTAAGTGTTTATCACGATATTAAAGTGCTCTTTAAGAATAATCCCCAAAAGGCAAATCAGATAATTAGTTTACCATGGCATAGGGCGTATTCAAATAAATTAAGATGTCATAAAAGTTGTTCAGTAGCTTCTACTGATAAAAGGTTGTTTGCTTTTTTTGCTTTGGGAAACGTTCTTAACACCAAATTATGGTTTAAATGAATTGATTACAAAGTATTAATAGTCAGATTGTCTGTTATCACTCAAGTTTGAAAGTTAACTATGATAGGCTTACCTAGTTTCATTTTCACTGGTAGATTTATTGAAATTATTTGTTTATTGAAATGGCAGCCATACCCTCTATTAGCTCCAACCTCCTCATCAAGAAACTTATATACGCTGTCCATTAATGACATGAGAACGATGCTGTGGAACCCCTTGAAGTTAAAATAGAGGGAACAAAATCCAGAAGGCGCTCTTATAGCTATATGTTTACCGTCTAGTGCACCAAGTCAGTTATTGAATTCCATCTTTTGGAAAATCCATCAACAACATTTTTCCATTCATCCTCATTTGATGGACACGTTTCAAATCTGCACAATTCTTTTTTACCTTACTAGGAGAGATGAAAAGAAAAGATGAGAGTTACAAGTGATAATAATGTACATTTTATGAGAAAATACTTCGTCTGACCAATTGCAGAAAAAAACATTCATTCTTCATTCATTCAATTCCTCCTTTTTGGGGGTCAAATGCTGTGCAAGAGACGTCTACTATGGAAGTGAAAAATAATTAAGTTGGTCAGGGATGCACAGTCGGGGGTAAAAGTGAGCCACGCTCACTTCTTTGCTTGTTTCTAAAATATGAAAGTATCATTTAGCAAGTGCTTATAGATTCATTGAAATAACTTTTAAATTAATTCAAAAGCAGTAGTCAAATGTTACCTCCAGAAATTCTCTAGAAAACGCTTCGATTATATCGTTGCAAGTTTCAGGAATAATGCCAGAAATGGTATTGCTTGCCACCCTGTACTGATATTGGAGAGTTTTGTAGGCGTCTCCAATTGCAAGATATAGAAATTGGAGAAATATATCATCAACTTTAAAGAAATATCAAAGTAACAACAACAAATAAAAACGTTAAAGTAAATATCATTAATGACATACAATGTAATTATTTCAATATTTTCGAAATCGACAACTTTTCCCATATTCACATTCACCTCAAGCTACAAAATGAGATAATATTCATATAAATGGTAGACATCTTTGCTATTTCTAGTTCTAAATCCTTTGATATAAAGTTGACACTGACAGTGACTTAAGTAGATGTAGTCTGGGATGATAGAAATACTTACCGACATCAAAAGTTTGACCAATGAGAGGTTACCTTCATTTAGCTTTATAAACCCCGTTAGGAAGTTTGGGAATCATACCTAACACATCTCAAGACAACTCCGGGGGCTATCATACCTAACACATCTCAAGACAACTCCGGGGGCTGAGTTACTATTTGGATTTTCATGCCCTTGGAATGGAAATCCAGCTGTTATTTACATTTTGTATCTATGTTGTTATGTAAGTCATTTCTGTAAATAATTATATGCATATCTATTCCATGGATTACTTCTGCCTAGAGTTAATTTCCCGTTATAATTAGACAGTTAGATCATCAACTCGAATATCAAAAGTTGGGGCAGATAAGGATTACCGGGAACCCTGGCTCACCCATATGATACTTCTTTCGGAAATGCTTGGTGGCGACAGTAACAACTGTTACTAGCTTAACTACTAGAGATGAAACGTCGACATGATGGACCTTAACCGTAGGCTGACTGGTATTGTTTCATCTAGCAAAGAGAAGTAACGTGTCTGAAACCAACATTGATAAGGAGATATCATGTCGTATAAAACACGGCTACATCGTGATGTCAACGTTTTAAGCACGTAGCAGCTCTTACATCATTCGTTGTGAACACGCCCCTTTCTTGACAAACACGCACGCAAATCTGAGTAATAACGTAGGTCTCACTTGATGTGAACGTATTGTGTTAGTGATACACTCGCGCTACATCGTATCTTGTTCTTGTAAACAGTATACAATACCTTTTACTACGATAATCCGCACCTCGTAATAAGCACGTCTATGACATCGCGTAAGTGTGACCTTAGCATTAGAGTATCTTTCAACCATTAAATTTGTCATTTGTACGTGACCAAAGTTCTGTATCACGGTTTCTAGCATTGTATGCGTCGCAGGAGTGAAAAGCCAATATTGTCACGTCCAGCGGGATTCGAACCCGGTGCCTCCAGTTTGAGAGTCAGACACTCCACCTGTTCGACCTCCAGCCAAAGCTAGTAGGAAGGCTTCTGACCAAACGCTGTCACGTTCAGCCCCTCCACGAAGTGACTTGTCCTCGAGTCAACCGTTCGGGAGATACATGTATGTCTATGAAGGATTTATATACAAATTTAAAAGGATTAACAAATCTGAAAGGTGCTGTGACATTAAGGAAAACTAAACTAGGTATGTCCGTATGATAAATCATTATCTTTAAATGGCTTGAGGGTGTAAGATTAGATTTAGCTTTCCTTTTTTCCCTCTTCGTTATAACCAACTCGTTCAACTTGTATTTTCGAAAAGGCGAAAAATAGTTTGTTTGGTTTTTTTTAAACATTGTAATCATGATAATGCCTCCTGTAATGTTTAAAATGAGATGGACACAAGTTACACCATATAAGCTACAGATCAAACTATACCACTATAAGTTTTCACTGTGTATGTAGAAAATATTCAAAATATCTGTTTGACTCATCGACATAAAGAAGTTGGTGTTTGTCGTTATTTTGATAAAATCGTGACCCTGATTATCTTCACTTTTGTAAACAAATTACCATTAGCATTAGGTGTCGGTACTGACCTCATATGAGATTTCGAAACGTCAGACCATGACGTCAAACTATTGAATTTTACTTCGCTCGATTGAGAATGACGATCGCCACTGCAGTCAGATAGAGGTCACTGATTGCACAAAGTATTTCACCCAAGAATATATCAACACCAAAGACGGTAAAATTTATGCTCACTTCGTTAAAATTGAAGAAGCCTTCGAATCGGTATACAGATAAAAGTCGTTTGCTCTTTTAAACAATCACGGACTGAGCCCTTAAATCAAAAAAGACTTCTCAAAAATATTTATTAAAATCAAAAACTTTGTGACAAAATAAAAAATGGATTTGATTATTTTGGACTACAACTTTGAGTAACACAAGGGTGCACACTCCGTCCATTTTATTTCGTCTTTTATCAATGAATAAGCAATCCAAATTGAAGGTTACTGTAAGTGTTGATAGCAGATACAGGTATACAGTTTCATCCTGTCTCCGGGTACGGACGTTACGCGAACTCCACTAATCTGTACCCTGGGATCAGAAGCTAGATTCACTCGCGCGGCCGGACTAGCCTATCAAATCATCTTCTCGTTCACATTTTATCGAGAAGGTGGCGAGAAAATGATTTGATTGGCTGTATCCCTAGTCAGGCCGCGCAAGCGAATCTAGCTTCTGATCCCAGGGTACAGATTAGTGGAGTTCGCGTAACGTTCGTACCCGGAGACAGGATGATACAGTTTAGTTACAAGTTTCTCTCGCACGAACGATATCCTGCTATTCAGGATCTAGCACAGAAGTAGTATTAAAACGAATCATTGAAGATCAGTAGACATGCTGTGATAACTTCAAAGGTTCACAAACCAAAGTTTTGATATTCAAGAAAGAAATGTGTTTATCAGTAATAGAAATGGTGGTACAGAAATAAAGTTTAAGTTTATTAAATTTTATACTCATATTGGGATTTTTTCCCCTTTAGCTTAGACAATGCGTATCAATTGCGTTTGTCTGCAAGCACAAAAGGTAACGAATTTTTAAAAAAATAAAACGAACTCTTATATAAATAAATATAAATTCATATTCAAAACTATTTTAAGCCTGGATTAAACCAATTTTAACATACAGAGTTGAAGTTTTTAATTTGAGGTTTGAAATATTACAACGACATCAAAAGAACTATTTGAAAGCATGAGGAAATATTTTAGGTGTATCAATTATTAGTGTATTGAAATGTGGTAGACACCCGATGCAGCGATTTCCAAATATAGACAATATAGTTATGTTTAACATTATTGTATGTGCCTCAGTATCGACTTTGAATTTGAAAAATTGTCACAGTAATTCGGTAATTCCTATAGTCCAAGAATCTGATTTTGTATGGATGGGCCAGCATGCCAACTCGAATGATACAAATATTTTTCATTTACCAATGAGACTCAATGTTAACTATTTGCAGAATGGCTCGAGAAGATATACAGTAGTGTGCAAACGTAAGTGGTCGGGCAACGCGTTGCCTCACGGGTGGCTAGGCATGGCCCACCAGTGACTGACGGGTTGCTTATAGGTGGCGTACCCGTGTACGAGCTTAACTGGTGAACGACCAGGATTCTCTCCTTTCCCAGTTAACGATTGTTTTATAAGATGTTTATATGTACACTAGATGTACAGAAATATAGTATTTCATGTGTCAAGTACACACATAAGTATAACATTAAGTAGACCAAACCTTTCCACTAAAAGGTAAGATTCAAATAAATTCGAAAATAAAATATGATAATATTTTGTCCATCGAAACCCTGTTAGGTCGTAGATTCGACAAATGACAAAAACAATATATTTCTTTTCAATCTGTCAATGTATAGTTACTATGTGAAGCTATAAATAAAATAATAACACTTGTATTGAATTGTAAGTGACACTTGTTCTTCATTTTAATCAACAGTACATGTACATATATTTAGCTAAAAATTTGTACTGGGGTAAAATGTATTCAAAGGGGTCCAAAGGAGTACAAAAGTTGAGATTCATTTTGCGTTAATAATTAGTAAACGGACATACAGACAAATTCTAATTCAGTAATGTGGGCCATATGGCCTATATGGCCTACACAAATATTCAGATGACATTTTCATTTTGACAAATGAGGATGCTTGGTAATGAGAAAGAGCAAACATACACACATCTTCCTGAAACACCAGATTTCGAACTGTCTCTTTTATGCCTTGCTGCAAACCATTGAATTTTCTGTGTCGATATCAGCGCCCCTTCGAGCGATTGTTAGCAACCTTCAGTTACTTTCTGATCGGACTATTGCTTTCACTCATATATAGTTAGCTGGAGAGAGCAAGCACAGACACCACATGAGTATGCAGCAAGGTATGAAATAAGGGAGGAAATAAATTGTTTAACATATGATAAAGATTTAATGCCAGAATAATGAGAAGGGTGCAGTATTTAGAAACAGAATATTTTGCATACAAATTTTGTGCAGCTGTATCTTTTAATCGTTTCTGAAATTGATACATGAATCGCTTGATGTCACTAACATTTTGATACACCCAAACATAAGAAAAACTAAATATATTTACATGTGAACATGATTTAACATCATACACCAACTGTGCTTGAATTGTTCATCCCACCTTTTAAGGATATGATATCATTTAAAGGATAACGATTTGCGAAATAACTTTTTGCCAATATTTCATAGCTCTCATTTGGCTTTGGACAAATACAATGCCGCCCAGTTTCACCTAAAACCTTTATTTGAGCCATAGTTTGGACTTTTTCAATACCAACTTTCCAAATTTCGAAAACACTGTATTTTATTTTCCTCTACAAAATCCTTTTGTTCCGTTGCACTTAGTAAATATGATGCTACAGAGAGTCTATATGGAAAACTTTCACCAAAAAGTAAGAAAATCGGAGTTTCAAAAATATGACCTCATCTGTCTATTTTTATAAGCCATATTTGGAAATTCTGAAGCAGTAACCAGACAATTCCTAAATATGGTTTGAGAATTGTTATTGTACACAATAGCAATCGGTGATTCCTTGTCAGGGTTGCTGGAGTTATCTGACTGACGTCAAAACGAAACGCAAATTAAGTTATATTAGCACTATATAATATAAGATACTTTACTAGTAAACTTATCTAATAGGGTACGCAGCTGTTTTATGAATTGAATACATATTTACATCATTGAAAATATGATCGTTAAATTCAACGAGTTTCTGCAATGGCATGTTGACACAGCAGCAATCGATGGCAAATACCCGTGATGAATTCTGAAAAACAATTTAGTATCAACATTTTAATTAGTGATCGTTACGAAAGATTACATTTTAAGCTACATACCATGATTCCATTTATTCGGAAATGATTTTGAAAATGTGGGTTTTCAAACGTATTCTTTTGAAACAAGATATCATAAATAAATGTCATTTGTTATCCGTGTATCTGATTCGCTGAACACCGTAACAGAAATTCAGTTCATACCTGCATAAACTTAATTTCGTGACGTCACATCACATTTAGCCACGCCCATTCACACTTAGCCACGCCCCAAATGACGGGACTATTCGTAAACAAGTAACGTTTTTTATGCTGTACCAGTTCGCGAGAGTTCGGTAAAAAGACACAAATTACAAATAGCTAATATCAAATACATATTTTATAGTTTGCTTGATAAATGGCACGGCTTCATAACAATACACCCGGTCGTTTTCCCTCTCCCGCAGTCGCGGCTGTTGCTAGGGGATCCGCCATTGAAATGCCGCAGTTTCTAGCTTTGTTTCTCAACAAGATTAGAGAATTCAGCTGTTTAACATAAAATTAATTCGATTTGATCTGATTGCTTGTCGTCAAGCTTTTAAGCCACATGTATGGCACCAACGATAGTCTAATCGGCTATTTTCATCCCGAATCCAACAGTCGCGAGTTTGTGTTTATAAATGTACAACGGTTGACACTAGGAATGTCAAGGCCACGTGACAAGACGTTGCGTGATTCCGTTGTGAATTTTCATTGGCTGGTGAACTAGTCGTAGGCGGAGCTAAAATAATAATGACGTTTTGATTGACATTTTTTCTCTCTCGTTTTGTTGAGAGTTGAATTCGTTCGCGTAAATAGTGCAGTAGTATTTGTTGCATTGTGTTTATTTGGAGCAAATAAACGTATTAAAACATCGAATTTGTGTATATTTATTTATAAGAATTGACTTCAAAATGTATTAAGTTCATGGAGGTATAAACTTAAAAACCGCTGTGCAAACTTCGCGTAAATCCGCTACGCGGATTTACACAGTTTGCACAGCGGTTTTAAAGTTTATACCTCCATGAACTTAATACATTTTGAAGTCAATTCTTAAATGAAATTTGAATCCATTTGAGAAAACACGAAATAGTAGAAATAAATTTCAGATTCAGATTATGAAATTATTTCCTAACATTTTAATATTTCAAAAACTGAAGCTCTATTGGTGACTATGTGTCAAAAAACCCATAAACCTGTTTAAAGCGCTTTTTTTATCGACTTCAAACCTACATATTGTCACTATACGTCAATCAGCTTTAAAATGATATTTTCCTACATCAGTCGATACTTCTCGATGAAATGACACTTCTGACATAGATTGCATATGTGACCCCAACAACTCACGGAGAGGCTCTTTAAAGGGACAGTAGCACGTTTTTAGGGGGAATATAAGGTGATGTCGGGAAAATGAAAATTAATGGTTCCAATTGAAAAACAATGTATTTAAACTAAATGGAGTAGTAATAATTCAAATATATAACGTAAAGGTTAGCCATGCGATTCCTTTTCTTACACAAAATGAATTAAAGGTGTTCACAAAAAAATGGCCGCCAATGGATTGTGTGTGAATCTTCATACTTTGTCCTTTGACTATGGATGATTGGCTTGTGTAATGACATTTTTGACACTGTCAAAATAATACATTTAGCATTAACTAACAATTATCAGTTAAAACTTTAAAATATAAAATTATCAAAAAACGTGCTACTGCCCCTTTAAAGAACTATACTAAAAAGCCTCAAACCTTTACCATTAAGAGTGGCGGCGCAGCTGTGTTTCCAGGCCCGGGTTGTAGACATGAAGTAGACAGGGACTCCCAGCAGTGTGATGACAGAAGGCACCAGGAAGGTTCTCGGCTCGTACACGATAGCAGTGATGGACAACACCAGGAAGAAGATGATGTAGATCACAGGGAACAACACACTCACCTGGCAGTGGGGAAAGTCTTTGTATCAGCATGATGCTTGCCATAAAGGGATTCATGAAGTGAGCCTTAGGACATAGCTATCGTCACTTAAAGGGACAAGGTATTCAAGGCCTATTGGGTGGACTTTAACAATGTTGACCAATGACATGAAACACCTACAAAGCTAAAGTGATGCAATAAGGAAATTCGCTTTAGCTTTATGTTGCATTTTATACGGGAATTTATGTCCCAATTTGGAGACCAAGAGCTTTCGAGCTTAATGATAGGATAGGATCTCTCTTTCTACACTAAAGTCATATACTAAAACCAGTATCTAATACATAATATTGTATTTAAATTTTATTTTTATTTTTGATGTTTATATCAATGTCAAATGTTTAAAAAATTCTAAATCAGCGACCTTCCACTATGTTATATTCAAACAATCACCTCGTATGTTTCTTTCGTAGCTGGATATTTCCGTCTTATTCTAAATATTCCTAAAACACCGATGAATTCGCCTCCTGCTTTAAAGAATGAGTAGGCTCCGAGAACTGACCTGACATCACCCATACATATGTAGATAACTGCTATCATGAACTGAAAACAAAAGGGTATAAGGATTTTGACATATGTTCACATTGTTCAACATTCTTTTAACCTATATCAGAACTTTTGATTAATAACTTATCATTGAAACTTGTAAAACAACCCCTACCATGTTTAAAATGTTGTCAATATGTAAAGAAAAAGACATTTTTTTTATTTTCACAAAGAGTATGTATTCTTTGTTGGTTAACGTTAGTGATATATTAAAATTAAGTTTGTAACAGTTTTTTAACTGAAAAACTCAAACGTGTTCTTTGAACGATGATTTAACTCAAGTTCTCATCACTTTTTATCGAAAACGATGAATACTGCTGAAATGTGTACTGTTTCTGCCTTGCAGATTATATTCGCAAGCATTCGGTTTTCTGGAATTATTTTTGCATTTCGTATCATTAGCAAAAATACGAATGAAGCTAATATAACGGGAGGTATTTGTCATCGTTTAGCTTTGATGGAATATTGTTTACATACCAGGAGTATGATAGACGGTTGAGGAGTTTTCCGGTTTATGTTAATCATGCCCAGGAACCGGGGAAATAGACCATCACGTCCACCCACGAAGTTCAACCTGCAAAAGTGTTTGTAGAAGCTACATACAATTTTTACATATACTTGTAAGATAATTATGAAGCCGTTTTTTAACCTGACTTTGGTATGTATTATTTCAGCATTAATACCATGTAAAATGCACGAAGAGTTCCAATTTAACGGAATAATTGAAACTTAGTCAAATTTGATAGAAGCAATGATCAGTTGAATTAACTACCAGTTTGAAGAAGAAAGTCGCGCATTTGATTTACTTCCTTCTGAAAAAAATAAACCGTTGTTATCAATGCCATATTACCAACAATATCGCAGTTCATAGACGCATTTATTCGGAACCCATAACTGTTTATCATTATGTGTTATGAATAATGGTGGAAATCTAATGACATATATGAATTCTGCATCAGATTCACCTGCTAGCTGTGAAAATGACTGCATTAGCAATGCCTGCTGCTGAAATCGCTACACAAGGTAGAATTATCCACTTGAAATGTCCAAGAATCCTCTCTCCGAATATCTGGAACACAGATCACACACAATAGAATACTAAGATAAAATGATAAATATATGTTTAGGAAAGCCACCATTTTTGTTGGGCATTTGTTCGCTACACATTTATGATTACCTATCAATGGAAAATTAAGATCGACCCTAACAATGACGTTATGTCGAAGTGATAAGGTAATCATTTTAGTTCATTACTATAAAAATTGAAAAATGGAAGTGTCTGAACTAAATGGTTTTTTTCTGTTTTTCTTTCTTGCATTTTCGTACAGAAACATTTGACTGACTTAAACAAAAGCAACTCCAGTGAGAATTTCCATTTGAATATTTACCATTATAAGAATGGTCCAAACATGTTTTTGCTATTCAGGCGTATTCCTTATAGTATACAAACATTCCACTGACCACAGCAATAGCAACTCTTGGGAGAATTTACATTTGAATATTTACCAAAACAAGAATGGTCCAAACGTGTTTATGCTATTAAGGCATATTCCTTTTGGTAAATAAACATTCCACTTACCACAGCAACAGCAACTCCTGAGAGAATCTCCTGGTCGGTGAGAACTGCGTGGTAGGCAACATTAGCGAGGACGTAGGTCAAGGTCGGGATAGCCAAACCTCCAAGGATGGCGATAGGGATAGTTCTAAAGGATGAAAATAGGATCTCTGAAGGTAGATTTCTAAAGGGTTAAGGTTAAATATAATTTTACTTTTCTTCAAAGAAATATGCATTTATCGGAGAATGCATAGCCTTTTTCATGTCAAATTCAAACATTAATATAAGGTAAAGGTCGACATCGTGTGTATTTTACTTGCTACTTTGGAAATATAGTAGCTTTTATATAACCAAGAAAATCACTGGTATCAAGGTTATGGAGCTCGAGTGTCTGTGGTCAAAACTTCTTTTTTCGATATGATCCAAGAACAGGTCATGGTTAATAACAGTGGTTTAAATAAATTTAATTTCGTGTACCAAGCACCTTAATCAAGCGCAAGTTAATCAATCAAGCATTCACAACATGGACCATCGCAGCTGAATCAGCTTTGTCAGAACGATCCGATCTGTAAATCCTACATGTCAAACAACAAGTTTTAAGAATGAAAATTTGTCATGGAATTATAGAATTTAGAATTCATGAACTATCATTTCCGGTTAACATACCTTTTAGGATTTACCACTTCTTCTACAGCCATATTGACGTTATCCCTGTAATCCAACGGTACAAACATTTTATTCGACAACATTTTTCAAATCTAATGCAAGTATTCATATTCATATTCAAAGTCTCCTCAATACATATGGTAAAATAAAGGCTTAATTCAAATAAGGATGAACTTGAAGCGTTTAAAGTTTTTCATACATAGATGCGAAGATACATACATTATATTTTTCAGACACGGCCGATTATAAGCCCATCTTCACATATTGCTTTGTCAACTGACTGGAAGGTAGAGTGAGCTTCCTGTCCTTACTACTATTATTTCTATTTATATATAAGATACCTACCATCCCCCGAAAGCATAAAGTCCGGCATATATAGCCAGTGCAATACCTCCTGGCTCGATGTTAGTTGTTTCAAAAGGCTGGATGAAATGATCTGTATGACCTATAAAACGTTCGTGTTAAGTTATAGCTTTTAGGTTTGCATCTGTTTCAAAACTTTCTACGAGAACTAAGTGAATAGATATTTGTGACTAAGATGAATTATTATATCTGCACATTGAATTATGGAATAGTAACAACATGGCGAAATCCTAGCCAAAGATGAGTTTGAATTCTTCTCAGATGTAGTATTTCATAAAAAAAATTCAAGAGGATTTCGATAACTTTTTCCACAGTGTGATAAGCATACGTAATTAAATCCGATGTTAACTTTCCATACAAATTATCCTTGTACCATGATGGGTTTTTTAAGAATCTCTAAGATGTAAACGTTGAAATACATAAAGGACACATTAGGGTTTTTTAAGAATCTCTAAGATGTAAACGTTGAAATACATAAAGTACACATTAGGGTTTTTTAAGAATCTCTAAGATGTAAACGTTGAAATACATAAAGGACACATTAGGTTTTTTTAAGAATCTCTAAGATGTAAACGTTGAAATACATAAAGGACACATTAGGGTTTTTTTTATAAAAAAAGTCATAAATAAGTCTTGATTTTCAAATAAAGTTAATACTATTTAGGATTCTATATGAACGCCTTACCATTAACGAGATGCATGATCCCTGCTACTATGATGGTGATTATAGCGAAGAGTTTACACACAGTAGCAACAGTCTGTAGTCTCGCTCCTAGTCGCACACTGTACAGGTTAGCAACAGTGAAGAAACCTGTTGGAATGGTCAACAAGATCACACGCAGAATATTTGGGATAAAATATGATAATACATAAACGAGTACATCCTTTGCCCCAGTACGGATTGACTGTCATTTATTTCCACATAAAACATTCCTTGAGGACTATTTTTCACTTCGTTCAAAGAGATACAGTGAGGGGTTTATTACAGCTGAGTTACATATTCGTGATCCATCTGTGATTTAAGAATCAAATGTTCTTACCAGTGCAAAGTGAATAACAACAACGAATGAGGATTCAGTTAGTTCATATATTTCCGTATTATTTAGCCTACATAATGACCAATTGCATATATGTTCGCAACTTTAGAAATGCTTTAGAAAACAGTTTATTTACACGCTCTATTGTCCACACTTATGTTACATCAAGCGGAAGCGCTTGATTACATCAAGTGGAAGAGTTTGGTGAAGGAATCATGATAGAATAGTGAGGATATTGGGTTTATATGGCATACAAACAAAAAAGTTTGTTGTAGAATTTCTCACCAAGAATTACGAAACCCAGCATGACTTTAGCCGATTTGGGAGCCATATCTGGACATTTAAGAAAGACAGGCCTCGAAGGAGCCAGTAATTATCAAAATATTTGCCCTGCGCTGCAACCATTGTGGTGGAACATTCCTCAGCGAACAGGTTACGACATCTTAAGCTCCATAATACACATACATTCACATCTAAGTCAGTTTTTTTCTTACCAAGAATAACGAAACCCAGCATGACCTTAGCCGATCTTGGTGCCATATCTGGACATTTAAGAAAGACAGGCCTTGAAGTAGCCAGTATTTATCAAAATATTTGGCCTGCGCTGCAACCATTGTGGTGGAACATTCCTCAACGAACAGGTTTCGACATCTTAAGCTCCAAAATACATATACAAGCACATCTAAGTAATTGTTTTCTTTACCAAGAATAACGAAACCAAGCATGACCTTAGCCGATTTGGGAGCCCTATCTGGACATTTAAGAAAGACAGGCCTCAAAGTAGCCAGTAGTTATCAAAATATTTGCCCTGCGCTGTAACCATTGTGGTGGAACATTCCTCAGCGAACAGATTTCGACATCTTAAGCACCAAAATACACATACAAGCACATCTAAGTCAGTTTTTTTCTTACCAAGAATAACGAAACCCAGCGTGACCTTAGCCAATCTTGGTGCCATCTCTGGACAGAAGAGCAAGACATAGAAGCGAGTAGTTATCAAAATATTTGCGCTGCAACCATTGTGGTTGAACATTCCTCAGCGAACGGGTTTTGACGTCCATACACATACACATACAAGCACATCTAAGTCAGTGTTTTTCTTACCAAGAATAACGAAACCCAGCATGACCTTAGCCGATCGTGGCGCCATCTCTGGACAGTAGAGGAAGACAGGCCTCATGATGTACTCGGCTGAGGCTAGAGAGGCGAGGGTCACAGAGAGAGGTCTGACTATCAGGAGTTGTACCCAGAGGAACACGAACCCCGCCCCGTCACCAAACGCTTCTCTGATGTAGGTGTAGGATCCTCCGGACTTCTTCACCCTTAAGCCTTTCAGAGATGGGAAAATGGTATACATATAACCATCAAGAAAGGTTTTCTTTTTGCGATTTTGCATGTACAATGAATGAAGTTTTGCCTTTTGAGACAGGGTCTAACACAATGAAAACTTATTTTTTCACGTCTTATTTTTTCACGTCAGAGGTTACCATTTGATTACATTTACTCTTAATTAACGTCTTTAATTGCCATTTAGCCACCAGACATGTCTGTGTAAGGGTGAAGACTCCAATCGCCAAGTCAAAACTTCCATCTCTTACTGACTGATGTTGGACAATGAGTAATGAGGGACTCTATAGAATTGTTCAGAACTGTTTTTGCAAATGCCAGGAAGGTTGCAAAAATCTTAATATGTTCATGCAAAGAAGCCTCTCTGACATGTTTACCAAAGATTGTGCTCGAAAATGCGGCAGGACTTCAGTTTCCATTCTTGTTGATGCCCTATTCCTCAAGAGGTAAATAACGTGTCTTTCAACCAGAAACAAAGGTTAAGCAATACTGGCTTGCAATACCTCAATCGTATGAGATTACTTGTCTTATTATCTTGAGGCAGATTGGTTGGCATCTTTAAAAGAACTCTGAAGACATTAACAGTAAGCAAACATACCCAATAATATATGATATACAACTAGACTCACCATACTCTGTGTAGCACATGGCAGCACAGTAGGTGAGAGCTCCACACATTGCCCATACTATCAGTGAGAGACCGACTGATGAACCGACTCCTTCCAATACTGCCGTGGGACTGATGAAGATACCAACACCTGCGTCAAAAGGATTAAATGTCTTAAAATATATTTTAATAGAATACTTTGGACACCTTCCATTTTACACAAAAAAGGAAACAATTTCTCGGTAAAGAAATCCTTTTGAATAAAAGTGTTGATGGTACTTTCGGAGGTCAATGCCTTACATACCAACTTTATTGAATTCACCAAAAAAAACGTTATTTAAAAGATAACAATCAATTGTAAGGATTGCTTGAGTAGTGAAGGAAATATTGATCCATATTACTGCTCGTTATTATGTAGAGTGCATATAAAGTGCTTATAATAAAGGATTGTATGATTAATTAAAATATAAATACTTTCATCAGAAGAATGTGAAGTCATTAAATTATGTCTGATATTCATATCGTTTAGTTTCGGGAATAAGTCTATATCTAAATCCAATGGAGAGTCAATCACGTTGGTCTCGATTAGTTTCCTAACGGTCAAGATCCAAGTTTTACTTGAGGAAATATAACGTTCCAAATTAGTCCATAACACTTTTTTGCCATACAAACTACAAATAGAATGTATGAATATAGTATAAAAATCAGCCAAACAACTTTGGTTTTATTGATAACGAAAGCCATTTGTGTTTCAAGGAGTCGTAGAGTATATTTCAAGATCTGATAAGAACTTGGGACTTTCAATGAAAGCAAATAGCACATCAAGATTTGCCCAAGGTATCTATCACTACAGTTTGATAAACACTGTCACAAACATCACATTGACAGAATTGTTTTTCTACGACATTGGCAGAATTATTTTCCACGACATTGACAGAATAGCTTTTCCACGACATTGACAGAATTACTTTCCACGACAGTGTCACAATTGCTTTTCCAAAACAGTGACAGAATTGCTTTCCGCGACATTGATAAAATTGCTTTTCCGGGGCATTGACAACATTGCATTTCAACGACACTGAGAGAATTTCTTTTCTGCAACATTGACAGAATTGCTTTTCAATGACATTGACAGAAAAAAAATTCACGCCATTGACAGAATTGATGTTTCCACACTACTAACAGAATTGCTTTTCAATGACAGTGTCAGAATTGTCTTTTCACGGCATTGACAGAATTTATTTTTCAACGATATTGATAGAAATGCTTTTCCACCACAGTGACAGAATTGTTTTAAACGACATTGACAGAATTGCTTTCAACGACATTGACAGAATTGCTTTCCACGACAGTTTTACAATTGCTTGCCACGACATTGTCACAATTGCTTTTCCACAACATTGATAGAATTACTTTTCCGGTGCATTGACAGAATTGCATTTCAACGATATTGACAGAATTTCTTTTCCGCAACAATGACAGAATAGCTTTTCAATGACATTGACAGAAATGGTTTTTCACGACATGGACAGAATTGATTTTTCTACGATACTGACAGAATTGTTTTTCAATTGATTCGATATTGATTAAAGCCACTTTTATATAAACTTCTGATTGAGTTCTTAACGAGTTGCAACTGTTGTCTTAAACGGATCAAGTTTTCCATCCTTGATGGCTTTTGATAAGACCCCTTCATGCGCCCTACTGCTCAGAGATGAGGTTAATCGATGTCAGATTAATTCATCTGCGAGGTTTAATCTCATCGGACAGTTAGTACCATCAGATCAAGCGGTTTAAAACCTCAGTCTAAGTAAACCTAGCCTCATATTATCTGTTTCAATCCTATAGACCCTTTTTCGCGCGCTCACATACGACCTTGACCTCATTAACATAACAGCTGATCGTGATGGAGGCAAAACATGGCGGTGAGTGAAGTGGCGACTCGCTTGCATTTTTTCAATTATACTCGCTAATGAAACATTTCCTGTCCAGGAAAGACGGCAAAATGGTATCCTTTGTAACTGTCAAAGCATAAACACTTTACATTGCACACTGTCAATCAGTATTATGTTTTGAAAGTAGTTTTTATGTCTGCAAAACAACGTAAACATTAAGGCGGCCATGTTTGTCATTTGGTTGTCTGTGATAGTCTTTTTGATACACATGACGAGATGTCCATTCCTGAAGATAAAGGAACTTAAAATCGGTGTATCATTTAAATTTGAAGAAAAAATCTACAAACGGGGATATTTTCTTACCGGCTAGATTGCGTTACTTCCTGATTGACAAATATTCACATGTAACCCTTTCCCCAAGTCAAGTGAAAACAACATGGGATATTAATTGTTTGCTCAAATTGTTTTGCAAAAAGAAAATTATTTGAATGTAATCGATCAGCCTTTGAGGGATTGGATTACCTACAATAAGCAGTGTGCAGTAAATTAAAACAGTATTATCCCTGTTAAAATGAATCTTTTTAATGAAGAAATGGTTTGCTGTACAAAATACAGGTTAATATGTCATGCAAACTTATTTTGAAATAATATTCCATCTGAGATTCAAATTACTGATTCGGGATCAGCATAGGCAGATCTATGTTTAGGTATATTTTATCTTAATATTGCATGAGCCAAAGAAATAGTACTATTTGGAGAAAGAACAATCTGCAGTGCTATAGTCTATATCTTCATTTCTTAGCTTATAAATAATACATCCCACTACTTCCTGAAAAGTGATATTGTGATAGACAAATTATTTTTGCTTTGTTTTTCATTAAATACAATTTAAATTGGGATCATTATGACTGTAATCATTATTGATAAACATCATTAGATCTTAATGATGGATGTGAGAGAATATTATGATAATATTCATGATTTAGTTTGTTCATTTTGGAGAAGAGCCTTCAGATAAAACATCTTAATTTCAAACAAAATGAAAAACAACCTATATTTATGTATATTTATGCAAATTTGTCACTTAGGGCTTATATAATTAGCTTACTATCCCATGAACAGGATTTTGTTATTAAGGATATTACCAGAATGACAGATAAAATACCACTGAAGTCTGGACATCAAAAACATGTTTCAACATTACACATCAAGTAAAAAAACTATGATTAAATCCATATATATAATATTATTTTTTGCCTTATGCATTAAACCATTTGCATGTTTGTATACAGAACTAAAAAAAAATTAATTTCAGCAATGATTTATCACAGTATTCAAGTCATCTAAAATTAGTCAAATTTAAGAGTTTCAGACTCAAGAGATTTTTTTACATGATTTTATATCTTTTTATTGTAAAAACAATATTAGTGACAAGGGACAAAATTCAATCCCTTTACAGGGATTTGGAAAGACATTTCACATTGGGCCATTTTCAGGATTTTCAATATTTAGCCTTTACAGAAATAGTAAACTTCAATTTGTTAATGGGACATTTTTTTATCCAATGTGCAATGTGACCCCTGTCTTCCCAAATCCCTGCCTTCACATTTCTAGAATAAACTTCAATATATTGTTTGATTATCCTAATTTATCACCCAAAGCAACCTTGTTGAATATTTCTTTTATGAAATAATATCATTGTAAGAACAGGATTTGTGCCTGAGGCCCTACACATGTGAGTTACTAGGTAGACATAAAATATTTTTTAATTGTTTTTTGTATAAATAATTTCACTTTAATAATTTAGCTTCCTTCCCTTAATTCCATCATATTATATTATGAAGTTTGTTTTTAAATAAATTAAATGTAAAATCTCCCCTATGCATGTTTTGAGTACACATGATTACTATAAATACAGTTTGTTTTTATCAGTCTCAACAACAAATCATCGAAAATTTAATTATTTTGCCATGATTACAGATCTGATATTAAATCTAAAACCATTGAATATTTTTTTATTGGTTCCAAAGATTACATATACATAAAGTTGTCGTGGCATAACAAGACAGAATATAATGTTAAGTTGAAATTATAATTTATAGTCACATAACTAATTATTTAAAAAAATATGATGCAAGTAAAAGTCATATTGGTCAAGTAAGTACTGGAATAAAAGGGTTCCATTGAGATTGAAATTTTCTAAATATTGTTTCTCTTTTGAATAGTTTTTAATAAAAAAGGTTGTTTCAGGTTTTTTAAAATTAACCTGAAGATTGAAAAGTTTATTTCTTATGCTGCATAATTGTGCCTCTTTGGAGATGATGATATGTTTCAGTAGTTTATTTTAATAAAGGGTACCAAACCACACTAATGTATTTGGAAAATGTCGAATGAGGATATATAAAATGCCAATAGACGTACATGTTGAATGCCTGTTGCAAGAATAATTTTCATTCATTATAGTGATAATAGATTTAAATTACACAAAGCTAGGAAACCATCTCAGCTGAAGTCACATAATTTCCTCTTACTTTCCCATTGATTAATTCTTGAATGTCGACTGATTTAAGCAACAAATGCACAACATTTTTGGCGACTGTTCCATTGATGTCCATGTTCAAACTTGAGTTTGCTGCTGTTTGCTGTATATAAATGATGTTTTGCTGCAATTGTCTAAAATAGTTAATAATTATCCGATTTTTAAATGAAAATTATGTATTTCTAGCTGAGATGATTTCTAATGTTATCAATACATATTGGCAACAATTTGGCCATAAATCAATTAATAAAAAATATTCTAACCACCTAATAACATGCAAGTCAATGGGAATTTCGAGAGTCTTGAATCACTTTGATATTGGACTACCCGAGAACCTCTGTTAATGCATAGTAGATCTATATTTTCAAAACATCAATCAGGGATCGATACAGTGTTAAATATAACATTTAATTCATATATTTCTACGGCAGAAGATCATCTACATGTCGGCATGCTTCGATGTTTGTTTGTAAACAAACATCGAAGGTGTCGTCACATGTCAACATAGACCCCGTCAAAAAAAATTTCCAAACCAGTCACGTCAAATATTCCTTTAAACATGACTTAACTACAATAAATACTAGCAAATAATTATATTTGTGTGATTGAATTACTTTTAATATTTGAAAACTACGCGCTCGAAATGTTGAGGCAACTAGAGGAAAGCTATGGAGCTTCCGGTCTTTCTGCCTCCACTGAATATTCATGAGCTAGCCGTCGCGTGAAATTTCCCGCGAAAAAGGGTCTATACTGAGTCTAAAAAGGTCTAGTAGAGGGTCGCGTCAGCCGACCTTTCTGCGACCTATGACCCTCCAACGTTATACGTGCGAATGCAGACTATTGTTGCTTGGAAAGCTGAGTTCTGATTGGTCAATTCGATACGTGGGCTGACGCAACCCTCTAGATCTACTAGGCATTTTTAGATTCAGTATAGGAGTGAAACGGATATTATACACCACGTGATGTGGTTATCAGGTCAATATCAGAGGTGAACTATTTCGTTTAACCAGGCGTGCGATGGTTATATTGTATAACCTCACCTCTTCACTTCCAAAGTGCGTCTGGTCGATGTGTTCTCGCTATGCCTCACTTCTCTTGGTATCGCACCTCGAAAGAACTTACAACCAATGTGTTTTAGGGTACGCTTAGGTACCCAACACCTTGAAATGTTTGCTTTGTGTCAAAGACACATGTACGAAAGAATACATAATATAAAAACAATATTGAAACGTAGTTTATTTACAGATTTATAACTTATGTTCATATAAAATGCATCATTTTGTGCTTTGTGCGTATCCATGATGAATGTAGACCTCAAGGTCTTTTAGTTTTTTCATCATAACACTCACACAAATTCCCGTCGTTCTCGATTAGCTGAAAAGTTTCAGCAAGTAGGGCACAGAATCCAAGTGAACAGTATTCCCAATCCTTTGACAAGCTGAAATCTGTTCCATGCGTGTTGTCTATGTTGAATTATCCATAATAAGGTCGACTTTAATGTTGTATGGATTGTCAATCAAATGTCAATGTGTAATCCCTGAAACAAAAGTGTAACGTCAGTTGTTGAAATTAAACACAGGTGCTTATCGATGTTTGCCTTTATTGCATAATTTTGATCTCTCTCTAGGTATAAATAGTTTTGCTAATTTTATTGCAAAACATTTTTAATCTGACTTTTGAATAATGTTAGAGTATACGTGTTAATGGACCAATCATATTTTAGAGATGAATGTCGAATAATGTGATTAATTGTAAGAAAGAACGCTTAATCAATTACAATTTCAGAGTTATAAGTATAAGCACCATGTTACATGTATTTATCAATATAATGTAGACATTGCTATTTACATTACTAAATGATATTGAAAATAATAATAACATTAAGAATAATTGTTCAACACCAAAAGCATAAATATGAACTTGGTTGTTGACAGCTTGTTTTATACCGTGTAAACATACCTCTGTAACATACTTCAGCATTTTCGTAGATCCACGCATAAATAATATTCAACAGCAAATACATGAATATACTTAAAAGTTCAACTCACCTTTACTAGCTCCTAAAAACACCTTGAAACACGGCCGTAAATTTGTTCAAAACATGAAACCACTTCTTTTTCGTCTACACCTTCACACCATGTGCTTTCGATTTTGTACAGCTCGTGCGATATGATTTTTACTTAAAATCCGTGCATCACAAGATAAAATTGACAACGTCCGTGCAGCAACACCTTTTGCTTCATAAAGAGGGAAATATTTTATAGATTGAAGAGTGTTTTAATCAAAAGAATATCATTTGCCATAAACCAGAATTTCGGTGACTTTTTTGACAAATTGTGTTCATATTATTTAATTTCAGTTCAATGTAGAATTTTGGTGGGTTTTTTAAAGAGAAACAACTAGAAACATATGGTTTCTTGCTCAGATTTGTCTGATTGACAACTTCGTCATGGCACGTCGCGCATTGTGCAAAAGAAATGTTTTAAAGTGGAGTGTATTCAAGTTTTACCCCATAAAAACAACTATCAAATGATTAAATATTTGGTTAATGTTCTACTTTTGTTAAAATGCAAATTGGTAAAGCCATGTGGTGTATGTGAGATAATGTCCAAATCCTCGTGTCTATCGGATATTACCTTCTCGCTTTCGCTTGAAGGTTATATCCGATACCCACTCAGCTGTAGGTTATCTCAACCATAAACTCATGGGCAAACGAATGCCATCACAAATTGAAACATTTTACTAGGTAACGAAAAAGGCTTTACATTTTGAAATATAATCGCTCGAAAATGAAAACCGATCTCAAAAACAAGTATTACCTAAAATGTTATTTGGCATTATCAGTATTGCGGTTTGCGTTTTGCTCGCATTTTGATATCTTATAAACTCACAAATCATAAATCTGTACATAAATGTATACCTCAATATGCTCAAGCCAAATGTAAAGTTTAACACATAAAGAACATTTCAGCATTAATGTTGAACCTTAATTGAAGCCTTTTCATTATGGTAGAAAGTGGGTAGACTCAAACATGTGGGTTTTGTAAAAAAATTCCATCAGTGAAAGATACATGACGTTTACATGATCGCTTTTATCTTCAACGTTTACGATTATTTTTGTTACAAAGCATTTGCTTAATCGGAGATTAGTGGCCTGTGTATGACCACCGAGAAATAGAAAAGCTCTGATTTCATTTGTGCTTGCAATTGGTCTCCATAAAACATACCTATAGCACATGACGTCACTTTAAGAAAACGTTGCCGGTGGTCCAAAGCAATAGGATAAAGTCTTCATACGATAAAAAATAATGTTTTTGATGTTTGGACTTGTTCAGTGTTCACATCCTGTCTTAATAGTGACAACGCAAAGTCAAAAGAAATTCAGGAACATATTCATCCTGAGTTGGTATCCGTGTTTTTGTCAATTTTCAGAGGCCACCAACGGTTAATGGTTTTCAGTCACGTGATTCTCAACTTTTTGAAATTATTTCTAAATTGCTATGCATTTGTAAATAAAGAGCTAAAAACACTACTTAAGCGCTTTTGATAAGATGTTTACTGTCATTATCCATATATATATTCACGATTTTAGTTCAGAGAGATAATTTTCTTTTGCCGATGAGTTTATGAAGTTAAGGTTAAACACGCTTGGGATTTCAAAACCTCAGGAAAGAAAGTTGAGCGGAAAGTGAGACCAAAAGCGAAGCTTTCTTTCAGAAGGTTTTGAAATCCCAAGCAACCGAGGTCGAGTGTTTAATCTAACTTACAAACCGAGATCCAAAATTAATTAACACTCCGGAACCATTTCCGCATTTGTTTAATACCGCAGTATTTGTAATCATATTTATAGATTAAAGATAACACAAAGACAACAAATGTTAAGGATTTATGTTTGTCGAACATTCATTATTCGATAAAATGACTGTTTGATATCACTTTAATTGTGAATTAAATGCGATAAAATTGACTTTCCTTCTAAACAAGCAGTGTGTTCAACTGACTTAATAACTGAGATATTTTGACATAAGTTTTACAAATGGTAATGGACGTGGCTGATACCGTATATTTGCATCTTTAAAATGTATTACAGGTAATAAGATGTGAATGTTTATATGCATTAAAAACTCAAAATGATTTAGGACCGCAAACATATTGAAATCTGAAACTAAATCAATATAGATTGTTTAATACATGTATCTCCAACACTCCTGCTCGGCCCGTTAGACTGGTTGTTAGAGTACTTGCTTACGGTAAAGAGGTTGGGGTTCGAATCCACCATGAAGCGTGCAACTTTATATATAATTTTCAACCCTCACCTATAATACTCCCAGTGATGTAACTTGTAGCGCTAATTAATCCAAGTTGTTTCTTCAAATTCACTTGTTCAACTTCTTCTGTATGTTTCATTTTAGATAAATCCTTAAAATGTTTCTTGGGTCAAACGGGCCTCTTATCTCTATCAACAAGGAGCCACAGATACTCAATGTCGTGACCACGCATATAAGGAAATGACCATTAACTGTGACCACCACACGTAGCCATTGACAGAGGGTTATCTCATTTATATAACAATTTACAATTTGACCTCTCGTATGCATAGGTCCAATTTACTAACAGGAATATATAGTAATGTAGGTAGGTAGGTTTAGAAAATTATGTAATACGCATTGCTATACGATTAAATACATCTGTTGCTGTTATACATACATAGAGGTACAAACATGTTAATCAATTGTTAATTACAAATCATTTCAATGTAGATCTATATAAGCCATAATGATTAACAATTAGAGTATGGTTTTTATTCTTATCCAATTTATATCATGAGCTGTTTGAGTGGCATTCTAGAAGTTGATGGTATAAGGAAGACAAGAGTAATTCTATGGATGAACAACTTCTTTATTGGATGGTGGCGACGTTTCGGTATAGATTCTTATACCGTTATCAAGCATATGGTGAAAATTGAGGAATACAGCAATTTATACAGTTTGGTATGATAATGAGAAAACAATAACAGTAACAACAGGATAAGGTGATTATACATATTTTAAGGATGAAGTTTAAGAAAACATAGGATGAGTGGGATACCAGTTTGTGAGTGAGTTAATTAGGCAGATTAGCGAAGCCAGTTGAGTTGATTGGATTAAATATGGGCGGATTAAATGGTTGTAAGCTGATGGGATGAAATAGCCTTGATCTCGGTTCATAGATGGCCGGAAACGAGAAAATTGTAAAGCTTCGGCTAAACGCCGTTGAGTGTAATCATGTTTGTTGGTTGTGAGTGTTTTGACAGTGTCCCAGTTGATGTTGTGTTGTGGGAATTTGGTGATGTGTTCTGAAATAGCTGATTTTGCGTCTGCTTTGATGGTGGATGTCTTGTGTTCTTTGATGCGAATGTTGAGTGGCCTTGATGTTTCTCCGATGTAGTTGCTGCCGCAGTCGCAGCTGATGTTGTAGACCAAACCTTCAGGCTGCTGTTGTTTTGTTGCATGTTTTCTACCGTTAGCCCTAATGATGATTTTGAGAGGAGTGGCCGTGGAGGAGTAGGTGTCTATACCAGCTTTCTGCTTGAGTAGACGACTAATGTGATGTGATGTTTTGCCAATGTAGGGGAGTGAGATGCGAATGGGGGCAGGGGCAGGCTTGGTAGTAGTGGGTTTAGGCATAGGGTTAAGGGTTGAATGGATAACAAGTTTAGATAGGTAGTTGTTTAGTTGGGTGAAGACATGCTGGAGGTGTTTTAGTTCAGTGTTAGGGGTGCCAGAGGATAAGTGGATAGCACGGCGGGAAAGGGTGGAGACAATGCCAGTTTTAGTTTTGTGAGGATGATTAGAGTCGAAATGGATGTATTGGTCAGTGTGCGTGGGTTTGCGGTAGACAGAGGTGTTAATAGTGTTGTCAGATGTGCGTGTCACAAGGACATCAAGGAAGGGAAGCTGTGAGTTAGATTCAGTTTCAACAGTGAATTGGATGCGGGGATGCTGTTTGTTAAGGTGGTTGAGTAGAGCATGAGGGTCGTTAGCTTGTGGGAGAATGATAAAGGTGTCATCAACCTTCCTGAACCAGCAGGTTGGTTTGATTAGTGAGGTGCTGAGGGCATGCTGTTCAAATGAGGTCATATAGATTTCAGAGAGGATGGGAGAGAGAGGGGATCCCATGGGCAGCCCTTGGATTTGCTCATAGAGGTCATCACCCCAAGTGAAGTAGGTGGAGGTGATGGAGTTAGAGATGAGCTGAATGATGGAGTCAGTAGAGAGGTTGGTGTCAAGAGGGGAGTCAAGGTTGTCAATACGGTGGCGAAGAACATGCAGGGTTTCGTAACTGGGAACACTGGTAAATAGATCCACAACATCATAACTAATAATTTTGCCAGGATTGGATATACATTCAAGTTTTTTACAAAATTCAGCAGAGTCCGAAATGTAGGAGTCAGCAGTTTTACCAAGTGGGGCAAGCACTTTAGTAAGATGCTGGGCAGTGTTGTAAAACACAGTGTCACGAGAGCACACAAGAAGTCTGGTTTTAGGTGGGTCCTTATGGATTTTCACAGTGGCACGGGCATATGGAGGTTGTGGGTGAGGTACACTGAGTTTTTTATGTAAATCGTGGCTAAGTTCAAAGTTGTCACGGAGTTGTTTTAGGTGTGCCTTGTGTTGTCTCTGCAGCTTCTGGGTTGGGTCTTTCTGGATCTTGCGGTATGTTGTGGTATCGTCATGGATTTTGTTGACCATGGTCTCAAAATCTGGAGTGTTGAGGACCACAGTGGCTTTGCCTTTATCAGCCGGCACGATGGTTATGGGTTCGTCTTTGCGGAGATCAGCAAGGGCAGTCCTCTCTCCCCTGGTGATGTTGGGTTTCTGTGGCTGCGACTTGTGGAGGATGTCTGCGATCTGGTGGCGTAGGAAGTCCATATTGCCCCCTGGTGCCAGCTGCTGGAGCCCCTTCTCTATGATGATGATGAAGTCATCGTGGTTTCGCAGTGGGGTGGTCGGTACAAACTTCAGTCCCCTAGATAGGACGTTCACCTGGTCCTTAGTAAGGTCCTTGTCACTGAGATTGACCACGGTCTTCTTCAGGTACTCAGCTTTGCAATGGCTTTCAGGCTGAGGGCTAGTAGGTGTGGGCTTGAGCAAATCAAGCTTCTTGAGGTGAGTTGCTCTGGTCTTAGAGTCTAGGTGGTTGTTGGCTTTCATCTGTGCTGCACGAAGAGAAGAGAAGGTGTCAGGTTCTAGGGTAGAGCTGAGGCTGTCAAGGTGGTTAGCGATGTTGTTGAGGGTGATGGCCTTGGTTTTTCGGTGATGTCTGATGCGCTCCTTCACAAGAAGTTTGGAGGCGGTCTGAAGGATGGACTTAGCTGCAGGTGAGTCGACAGGTGAGGATAGCTTAAGGCCATTCGGGACGACGTTGTTGTCACGGCATCTCATAAGGAAGGTGAGATGGTTGCTGGATTGCATGTACTTCTTCTCCAGGCGGCTGAGGTTGTTGATGGTTCTGATTGCCCCGTCTCCATGTAGACGTCGAATGAGCTGTTTGAGTGGCATACTTCTCCACGGCCACTCCTTTCAAAACCATCATTAGGGCTAACAATAGAAAACATGCAACAAAACAACAGCAGCCTAAAGGAGTGGTCTACAACACAGCTGCGACTGCGGCAGCAACTACATCGGAGAAACATCAAGGCCACTCAACATTCGCATCAAAGAACACAAGACATCCACCATCAAAGCAGACGCAAAATCAGCTATTTCAGAACACATCACCAAATTCCCACAACATCAACTGAGACACTGTCAAAACACTCACAACCAACAAACTAGATTACACTCAACGGCGTTTAGCCGAAGCTTTAAAAATTTCCCGTTTCCGGCCATCTATGAACAGAGATCAAGGCTATTTCATCCCATCAGCTTACAACCATTTAATCCGCCCATAATTAATCCAATCAACTCAACTGGCTTCGCTAATCTGCCTAATTAACTCACTCACAAACTGGTATCCCACTCATCCTATGTTTTCTTAAACTTCATCCTTTGATGTATTGTTATCTATCCTGTTGTTACTGTTATTGTTTTCTCATTATCATACCAAACTGTATAAATTGCTGTATTCCTCAATTTTCACCATATGCTTGATAACGGTATAAGAATCTATACCGAAACGTCGCAACCATCCAATAAAGAAGTTGTTCATCCATAGAATTACTCTTGTCTTCCTTAATTTATATCATGTTGAAATGAACAATGATCATGTTTATAGGAACCTGTTTAATCACCAATGACAATTACAGACTATATCATATTAGATATTTAGTATGTCCATATTAAATGACAGATTTCAGAGATACCGACCTTCTCTGAAATATTTTCTCTGAAAAATTTAAGTGTCAAACACATTTCAAAGGATTAAAATCATTTTTATTAGAGCAGAAGCAGAGAAAATCTGTTTTCCTTGACTTTATTCATGCTATCTATAAAGTTATATATCATTTCAGGTTCATTTATTATTCATTCATTTTTGTAAGAATTGACATCGTTTATAAATCAATTGTGTGCCATTACGCCAAATATATCAATATTGAAAAGCATTTGTGTAAAAAAGTTATTATAATAAATAATCGACATTGACTTTCACAAGTATCTGTTTACTTCACTGATTATATTACGGCCAAGACAATGCACTAAGTAACGACGGACATGAGAAAAATAGTAACAATATGTGTTTGTTCATTAGGATTTAACATTGTAAAGTGCGGAAAATGTAAGACACTTGGTTCAGCTCTTTGTTCTTCGGTGTTAAAAATTGTAGGTGTTTTTTCAACTTAGTTTAGGATGCCTCTTGCGAACGAAATAGAAAGACAGCCAATAATCTGCATTGCAAATGGCATGACTCCAATACCAATGTTCTCAATGTTTTTGTCTGATACCTTTATTTATGACGAAGACCAAAATACCGATGTTCTTTACCTGTGCTTCTGGTGCATTCAACTATGATGAAGACCAAAATACCAATGTACTTTACCTGTGCTTCTGATGCCTTTAACTATGATGAAGACCAAAATACCAATGTACTTTACCTGTGCTTCTGATGCCTTTAACTATAATGAAGGCCAAAATACCAATGTACTTTACCTGTGCTTCTGGTGCATTCAACTATAATGAAGGCCAAAATACCAATGTACTTTACCTGTGCTTCTGATGCCTTTAACTATGATGAAGACCAAAATACCAATGTTCTTTACCTGTGCTTCTGATGCATTCAACTATGATGAAGACCAAAATACCAATGTGCTTTACCTGTGCTTCTGATGCCTTTAACTATGATGAAGACCAACATACCAATGTTCTTTACCTGTGCTTCTGATGCATTCAACTATGATGAAGACCAAAATACCAATGTTCTTTACCTGTGCTTCTGATGCATTCAACTATGATGAAGACCAAAATACCAATGTACTTTACCTGTGCTTCTGGTGCATTCAACTATGATGAAGACCAAAATACCAATGTACTTTACCTGTGCTTCTGATGCCTTTAACTATAATGAAGGCAACAATATCAATGTACTTTACCTGTGCTTCTGATGCCTTTAACTATAATGAAGACCAAAATATCATTGTTCCCCACCCCTGCTTCTGATGCCTTTAACTATGATAAAGACCAAAATACCAATGTACTTTATCTGTGCTTCTGGTGCATTCAACTATGATGAAGACCAAAATACCAATGTACTTTACCTGTGCTTCTGGTGCATTCAACTATGATGAAGGCAAAAATATCAATGTACTTTACCTGTGCTTCTGATGCCTTTAACTATAATGAAGACCAAAATACCAATGTACATTACCTGTGCTTCTGGTGCATTCAACTATGATGAAGACCAAAATACCAATGTACTTTACCTGTGCTTCTAATGCCTTTAACTATAATGAAGGCCAAAATACCAATGTACTTTACCTGTGCTTCTGGTGCATTCAACTATGATGAAGACCAAAATACCAATGTACTTTACCTGTGCTTCTGATGCCTTTAACTATAATGAAGGCAACAATATCAATGTACTTTACCTGTGCTTCTTATGCTTTTAACTATAATGAAGGCCAAAATACCAATGTTCTTTACCTGTGCTTCTGGTGCATTCAACTATGATGAAGACCAAAATACCAATGTACTTTACCTGTGCTTCTGGTGCATTCAACTATGATGAAGGCAAAAATATCAATGTACTTTACCTGTGCTTCTGATGCCTTTAACTATAATGAAGGCCAAAATACCAATGTACATTACCTGTGCTTCTGGTGCATTCAACTATGATGAAGACCAAAATACCAATGTACTTTACCTGTGCTTCTGATGCCTTTAACTATAATGAAGGCCAAAATACCAATGTACTTTACCTGTGCTTCTGGTGCATTCAACTATGATGAAGACCAAAATACCAATGTAAACTGGGCAAAAAAAGAAACGCATCACTAAATTCAACTTTTCAAATTGCAATAACTTAGCAATTTATGTTTTAAATCGATTAAATTTGATTCATTATCATCAGTTCTAGTCAATACAACAATGTGATGCGCTCGAACGCATCTTATGATGTTTTGTCGCCGAAATTATGCACCTTGAGAAAAAAAGCGCCGAAATTTGCATGCAAAAAATCTGTAAGCATGTTGCACGTAAAACTTCGGATATTACACCCTGGCAATAGTGGGTATAAAAGCACATCAGTCCCATTGCGATTCAAACTCAGCTTTTTCCTTCATGCTACCTGCGAAATGCCACGACTTAACAAGGAAATCCGAAACCGAGCAATTGGTCGTTTGGAACGCAGAGAAAGCCATCGTTCAGTTTCAAGACACTTCAACGTGAGTCATAGCACGATTTCAAGTCTATGGCAGCGCTACAGACTGTACAACTCCGCCCGAGACCGACCAAGATCAGGACGACTAAGCGTGACCACTCCTGCGCAGGACCACTACATCAGGATCTTCCATCTGCGTTATAGAACTGTAATTAAGTGCTACTCACACCGCCGACAACGTTCTTGGACTTTGCAGAGTCTCGTCGGAGAAGATTAGAAATCGCCTACGAGAACAGAGATGAAATCCTCATTCGCCACCGACTTTAAAAGGGAAATATTTCAGCAAGGCAGCGCGAGACCACACGCAGCACGTCTTAATATGGACTATTGCGCATACACCAATGTGACTGTTCTCCCATGGCCATAAAAATGCCCAGATCTCAATCCAATTGAGCATATGTGGGATCTGTTGGACCGACGTCTACGACGGCGTCAGCAGCCACCACTTACACGACAGCAGATGATGTATGCATTGTAGTATGAGTGGCGAAGGATTCCTCAACATTAGATTCGCTGCCTCATTCAGTCTATGCCACGGAGATGCAGATCAGTGCTCCATGCTCGAGGGGGTAACACTAGGTACTGACTTTGACTACTACTATCACGGACGACGGCGTTCTATGAGGCACCCGATTACACCAGTGTATTCAGAATTCACATGTTAAACACTGTGCCAAATTTTGTCCATTTACAGGCATTCGTTATTCGGTAACTTTATGTTAAAGAATGTATAAATAAAACTGATAATTTCTGTGATGCGTTTCTTTTTTTGCCCAGTGTACTTTACCTGTGCTTCTGATGCCTTTAACTTTAATGAAGGCAACAATACCAATGTACTTTACCTGTGCTTCTGATGCCTTTAACTATAATGAAGGCCAAAATACCAATGTACTTTACCTGTGCTTCTGGTGCATTCAACTATGATGAAGGCAAAAATACCAATGTACTTTACCTGTGCTTCTGATGCCTTTAACTATAATGAAGGCAACAATATCAATGTACTTTACCTGTGCTTCTGATGCCTTTAACTATAATGAAGGCCAAAATACCAATGTACTTTACCTGTGCTTCTGGTGCATTCAACTATGATGAAGACCAAAATACCAATGTACTTTACCTGTGCTTCTGATGCCTTTAACTATAATGAAGGCAACAATATCAATGTACTTTACCTGTGCTTCTTATGCTTTTAACTATAATGAAGGCCAAAATACCAATGTACTTTACCTGTGCTTCTGGTGCATTCAACTATGATGAAGACCAAAATACCAATGTGCTTTACCTGTGCTTCTGATGCCTTTAACTATAATGAAGGCAACAATATCAATGTACTTTACCTGTGCTTCTGGTGCATTCAACTATGATGAAGACCAAAATACCAATGTGCTTTACCTGTGCTTCTGATGCCTTTAACTATAATGAAGGCAACAATATCAATGTACTTTACCTGTGCTTCTTATGCCTTTAACTATAATGAAGGCAACAATATCAATGTACTTTACCTGTGCTTCTGGTGCATTCAACTATGATGAAGACCAAAATACCAATGTACTTTACCTGTGCTTCTGATGCTTTTAACTATAATGAAGGCCAAAATACCAATGTACTTTACCTGTGCTTCTGATGCATTCAACTATGATGAAGACCAAAATACCAATGTACTTTACCTGTGCTTCTGATGCCTTTAACTATAATGAAGACCAAAATACCAATGTACTTTACCTGTGCTTCTGATGCCTTTAACTATAATGAAGGCAACAATATCAATGTACTTTACCTGTGCTTCTTATGCTTTTAACTATAATGAAGGCCAAAATACCAATGTACTTTACCTGTGCTTCTGATGCATTCAACTATGATGAAGACCAAAATACCAATGTTCTTTACCTGTGCTTCTGATGCATTCAACTATGATGAAGACCAAAATACCAATGTACTTTACCTGTGCTTCTGATGCCTTTAACTATAATGAAGGCAACAATATCAATGTACTTTACCTGTGCTTCTGATGCCTTTAACTATAATGAAGGCCAAAATACCAATGTACTTTACCTGTGCTTCTGGTGCATTCAACTATGATGAAGACCAAAATACCAATGTACTTTACCTGTGCTTCTGATGCCTTTAACTATAATGAAGGCAACAATATCAATGTACTTTACCTGTGCTTCTGGTGCATTCAACTATGATGAAGACCAAAATACCAATGTACTTTACCTGTGCTTCTTATGCTTTTAACTTTAATGAAGGCAACAATATCAATGTACTTTACCTGTGCTTCTTATGCTTTTAACTATAATGAAGGCCAAAATACCAATGTACATTACCTGTGCTTCTGGTGCATTCAACTATGATGAAGACCAAAATACCAATGTACATTACCTGTGCTTCTGGTGCATTCAACTATGATGAAGACCAAAATACCAATGTACTTTACCTGTGCTTCTGATGCCTTTAACTATAATGAAGGCAACAATATCAATGTACTTTACCTGTGCTTCTGGTGCATTCAACTATGATGAAGACCAAAATACCAATGTACTTTACCTGTGCTTCTTATGCTTTTAACTATAATGAAGGCAACAATATCAATGTACTTTACCTGTGCTTCTTATGCTTTTAACTATAATGAAGGCCAAAATATCAATGTACTTTACCTGTGCTTCTGATGCCTTTAACTATAATGAAGACCAAAATATCATTGTTCCCCACCCCTGCTTCTGATGCCTTTAACTATGATAAAGGCCAAAACATATATTTGTATTAATATTGACGGTACTAATCTGTAATCATGGAGTGAATAATGTCCAGTTGCAGTATAATTTCACGTAAGCCATGATCACTGGCCTTGAAATGAAATGCTGACTTGTTTACATCTGTCATTTATAAACATTGTCATTCATAATTATAATTATGCGTAACATTCACAGTTTTACATTCACAACATTGGTAGATTCTTTACTACCGCAAGGAAGTAGTTGTTTTTAAGCCTCTATGTTATTTCTATTTGCATATCAAAGACAGAAAGAACATTGTTTATATTGACTCGTATTTGTAAGGTTAATTAATTAGAAGTATAAACAACTTTTAATCTCCGGCAACATTTAACCGTTGTAGCTTCGTGTGAATGTTTGTCATATGTGATACCTGACATATATTTTGCTGTACATGTGTTGGATATATCGTAAAGGGAGATGACTCCCGTTTGACTAACGGCATGACTGGGATTGACAAGCTGTACCAGCCAAGACAGCCGTTTCGGGCTCACACATTCACACAAAACGTAACCTAGTGCGTGCATTTTACGCGCAAGTTTGTAATATTATGTTGTCTTTAGAAAATAATAGTTATAATAACCTGTGTATTTATGTCGCTCACTTTCCATCCAATAGCATGTTCAAGGCGCTACTTACACTTATAACCCTGAGGGAAGTGTACTTTCATAGCAGCTACCATGTAGGTCCGTACATCCTGTTTCCAGGTACCCATTTAAACAGCTGTGTGGACGGAGTGCAATGTGGATGAAATGTCTTACCCAGGGATACAACACATTATTACCCTTAAGATAAATTTCTCGAATTCTGATTGGTCAATAGCCAAAGCATACATACCCGTGTAGTCGGATTTGGCAGGGTGTACAAAGTGTACACCCCGTCAAATTTGTCACGTGACATACCAAACGGGTCATACGGATGACCTTGACCTCAGATGGAATGCGGAAGTAAAACGGCCGCTCGACTGACAATTTCAGAATCAAAATTTACAATAACAAACATCAATTGAGAGATTCTAATGTTATGTCATTGTTAATATCCATTGTCTTATTACATTCATTCAATATGAACACATGTTTCTCTTTAATTATTTCATTTAAGAACACTTTTAATTCGGATATTTTTAGTCACAGAGTTATCTCCCTTTATATAACTGCCGTTAGCTCCGTACCGCGACTCTTGATGTTCACACTGTGCTGAGCTTGGACCGCAGTCCAGTTACAAAATGTATGACTTATTTTGGTCGAAAATGAGTAAACTGTGTTGAAATAAAAGATCTTAAGGGTAATAAATTCGTTACACCCTGTCAAAACGCCGTGTAACTAATAGTATGAGACCCAGGTTACACATTGTTAGTGTCTACACCGGGATTCGAACCCGGGACATTGACGAGAGAGGCCAGCATGCTAACCACTACACCACTGTGCTCCACATCTTTACATCTTTTTTTAGATGTAGAAGACATTTAATTATTTAAAGGTGTAAGATGTTGAACCGTGGCACAAAACAGTGAGAGGTCCTTCAATCATGTTGTCCTTACCTGAACTTCATAACAATTTTATAAATGAATAAAATTCTAGATCGAAAAAGGTATTCAAACCCCGCCTGCATATCTTCAGCCTACACTTTCCGCCCTACGATGAATAGAGCGTAGACGTTTGAAAAATGAAATTCAAAAAACTTATTCGCTATTAGAATTGTCAATTAAACCCAAAACTTTCACAATGACATAGGTTTTTCCCATATCTTGTATCTTACCTGCATGACTGATCATTTATATCTAAGGTGCATATATCACCCGTCAGCAATGTATATAGGTGAGATGACAGCAATTGTTTGATTTAAAGAGCCACTCCGTGAGTTGAAACCGATCAAACATGCTAAACTTTACAAATAGTGTAATCAAACCGAGATGTAACGACTGTTGTCATAAAATGTCATGTTGAAGCTAATCGAAATTGCATAATGATAAGAGGAAGATATGCAGTCGCGGTCATGATAGAAAACCGGACAATGACGCGAGTCAATCAGTCAAATTTTTTAAACTTATCTTAACAGTCAGAATGATAGTTGTGAGTTGATAATGTTTTGTAGGTTATATTACTAGGAATATTATGTGAATTGGACGTGTAAATTATGCTTCCGAGAATATGTTAAGGATTTTTATTGAAAACAAGTAAATGTCATATAATTGCTCTTTAGTGAATGGAAATGAAGAATACCTTGAATAATTGTCATGAATTATGCTATTTACATTGGTATCAATACAAAATGATATGTGGTGAAATTCATGAAGTGTCTCTTTAAAGGTCTCTTTTCTTGAGTGTTTCCTTATATCGTCAATTCCATTTTTCTTTTTTCTTTAAATACTTATTGCCTGCAGATGACAGAATCTTCACAAATAATTTCCTGATTACCTCTCTGTCATGATCATCTTGTGTCATGTGTCCGTCTTCTCATAGAATTAACTGAAATGAACGGGTATGAGTCATTTTTGGTCACACAGGGCCTTTTCTTCCGATCTTTTACGCCATAAGACCCCTGTGACTTTTCATTGTACCGATTTTACCCGCCATTGGTCAAAACAAGACAACGAAACTTCTACAGCGGTTGCATCAGTTAGCCTCTTTAAAGGGGCAGTAGCACGTTTTTATGGGGAATATAAGGTGATGTCAGGAAAATGAAAATTAGTGGTTCCAATTGAAAGACAATGTATTCAAACCAAATGGAACAGTAATAATTCAAATATATAACGTAAAGTTTAGCCATGCGATACCTTTTTCTTACACAAAATGAATTAAAGGTGTTCACACAAAATGGCCGCCAATAGATTTTATGTGAATCTTCATACTTTGTCCTCCGACTATGGCTGATTGACTTGTGTAATGAGATTTTTGACAATGTCAAAATGATACATTTATGTTTACATCCGACTGCATGAATATCCTTCTTTGATTAAGTAAAATTGTAGTATGTATATATAAATGTTTGCAATGTTTTTAAAAAATGAATTTCATAATGTGTTTGTTCTATTCTGAACTTGTATAAATGGCAAAGCTTGCGCCGCCACTTATCCAATCGTTTAACATACGATTTTCCAAATTATATACAATCTTAATCAAAACAAATATCTCTCTTCATGTCAGAATATTAGAGGGTTTCCTTTACACAGAATAGTATATTTTACTATAATTAAACTCAGGCAATCGTCTGCGACTACTATCAATCAAAAGGATGCAATGACATAGAAATGTGATCGACGTACTGTGATTATAAAGAAGGTGTACATTTCATTAGTCATCATTGTTGACAATTTACTTCTATATTTACTATTGTCAGTAAAAGACTCGACAAGCTAAACATTATTGGGGCAGAGAATAGACATATGACACTTAATAGATATTTTAGTTTGTGGATGTTAGGATAGCTGACTTCATTTCTCGCCCATTGAAGATATCGCTGTTTTATAGATCTACTTTCACTCGTTTAAATAGACAAAATTTAACGTTCATAAAAATTCGTTAATTTTCTATAAATTAATCGAGGTTAGAAAAACACATACTCATCGTTCGAAACAAAGGTGATATATCATTTACAAAACAAATTTTAGATTTTTACAAGCAAAGTACAATAATGAATGTCCAAATTGATTATATTATCTAAAGTATCACTTTGTAGCATAATTGTTCGTGTCCTCTTAAACAAATCAACTTCAATGCGCATCGTCTTCAGTAATAAACAACAATTCGAAACCTAAAACTTATATTGTTTTCACTCGTGATATTTTTCCATAAGAAAGTTAAGGGACGTGGTTAGTATTCTCTATTATTCCTAGCTAATTGTCTGAATATAAAGGCTAGCTGTATTAAAGAGCCACTCAATGATTTCCATTATACATTATTTTGTCTGGATACGAACGTAAATGGTAAAAATCATAATACAAATAAAAAAAATCTCACACATTCATCTTAAAATAGCAAATATACGATAAAAACATGTTTCATGAAAATCTCAAAAGTCATATATGTTCGAGGAAGGCAAATTCAGACCTCCAACTTATATGGATACTAGTAATATCCTACTGAACAGTATCAAGTCGTAATTGTCATTCTGAATGCTTTTGGGAAGTTTTCGAATCACAATCGCGGTTTCAAACCTTCCTATTGTCATTATATGTGGTCAATTAGCTTTAAAGGGGCAATAGCACGTTTTAGGGGGAATATAAGGTGGTGTCAGGAAAATGTAAATTAACGGTTCCAATTGAAAGACGATGTATTTAAACTAAATGGAGCAGTAATAATTCAAACATATAACGTAAAGTTTAGTCAAGCGATTCCTTTTTCTTACACAAAATGAATTAAAGGTGTTCACACAAAATGGCCGCCAATGGATTTAATGTAAATCTTCATACTTTGTTCTCTGACTATGGATGATTCGCTTGTGTAATGAGATTTTTGACACTTTCAAAATAATACATTTAGCATTAACATACAGTTATCAGTGAAAAATTCAAAATATAAAATTATCAAAAAAACGTGCTACTGCCCCTTTAAAATGATTCTTTCTTCACAACAAATATTTCTCGAACAGATTACACTATTGGTAAAGTTTGGAAATCGAAAATTAATGGTTCCGATTGAAAGACAATGCATTTAAACTAAATGGAGCAGTAATAATTCAAATATATAATGTAAAGTTTAGCCATGCGATTCATTTTTCTTACACAAAATGAATTAAAGATGTTCACACAAAATGGTCGCCCATGGATTTTAGGTGAATCTTCATACTTCGTCCTCTGACTATGGATAATTGGTTTGTGTTATGAGATTTTTGACAATATCAAACTAATTCATTTAGCATTAACTTACAATTATCAGTGAAAATTTTGAAACATAAAATTATCAAAAAACGTGCTACTGCCCCTTTAAGCATTGCAGTCAGCCAGTCAGTTAACGTTACTGTTACAGCTATACCGCGGGTCGACAACCAGGAAGAAATGACATCAGCAAAACGCTGTCCTACTTTAAAACAGGGAGTGATCTCGGCTAAAGAGACGAATAGCTTGGTTGCTACTATACTCTTATTGCGGTTAATCCAGATATAACATGACTCACTATCTGTTGTTAACATAGGAATACAGGTTTTGAGTGCCTTCAAAATGTCCCTATAGCTATGCTGAAGGTTGTTCAATGAATAGATTTTATGAAGTTGAAAAATTTATATACATACCGTATGTGCTCAAGTAAATTCAAAACCTTACTCCTTTTAAATACTAAATAATATAATGCTATGTGTGCAACTGAAACAAATATATATTTTTCAAAACAAAATGATAAATATACATGTCATGTTGTTAGAAACAATTAAACATAAACATATAGGGTCTTAAGTAATTAACAACAAGAGAAACCCCAAAGAAATCTTGTTGTTACTCTTGACTCTTTTCTTCTTCGTGATATGATGCATTTATATTGAAACAACAATCACCATTTCGCATGTTTGTTCATTCATTTGTTCGTATGCTTCTTATGAAATAAATATAAAAGATCCTTCTTTCATACACAAAAAGATTCCTATAAAACGAACAGAGGATAAATATATTTTTATGTGTCAATTGCTATTATATGCATGGTTTCCAAAACCAAATGTGGCAAGTTTTGGACCTGGCAATTGTAAATCCAACAAGAACAGGTATTTAATAATCAGTCTAAGAATAATTCAAAGTTTTTTGTAAAGTAATGATACGGTGATTGATGTTTTTAATATTAAATTGGATAAATACCACAGTTTGACATAACAGATATATTCTGTGTGATACTGAATGAAGGTAGAGCGACGGGATTGTTAGTGTAAAACCTATCATACCTATTACCCATGAATTGTATGAATGTTTTGAACTTTTACCATCCGGCCGTCGAGCAAGAGAAAACGTTATAAAAAGTCATTTGTGCCATTTTCCACTTCAATTGTTAATAATCGTTAATATACAATTATAGACTGGTGATGAGGTCAATACCTGTTTTTATAGACCCGATGAAAACAATATTGACCGAGGACGAAGTCCGAGGTCGATATTGTTTTCATCGGGTCTATAAAAACAGGTATATAGACCCGATGAAAACAATATTGACCGAGGACGAAGTCCGAGGTCGATATTGTTTTCATCGGGTCTATAAAAACAGGTATTGACCGAATTCACCAGTCTATAATTGTTTCATTATGTCTCGGTTAAAACACGAAAAAGAAATAGAAAATTACAGGTATGAGCGGCATTTCGGCTCGATTGTTTGCGAGGACCGGTCGATGACGTCATGATAACAAAAGCATGACGTCATGAAACAACGGTTTGACGTCATCGGCTCTATTTTTAGTAACTCAAGTCAATATCACTTTTGGTCGGACTCGGGGTCACGGGGGTCAAGTCAATATCACTTTCTGTCGACTGTCACGTGGCCGGTTCTCGACCAATCGGATTGCCGGAAAATTACGCTCACATAATAATATACAATTATAGACTGGTGATGAGGTCAATACCTGTTTTTATAGACCCGATGAAAACAATATTGACCGAGGACGAAGTATATTTAATCAAACACTTACCAATATATTCAAGCAAACAGTTACAATATATTCAAGCAAACAGTTACAATATATTCAATCAAACACTTACAAAATATTCAATCAAACGCTTACCAAAATATTCAATCAAACACTTACCAATATAATTAATCAAACACCTACTAATTTTTTCAAGCAAACACTTCCCAATATATTCAATCAAACGCTTCCAAATGTATTCAATCAAACACTAACCATTATATCCAATCAAACAGTTACCAATACATTTAATCAAACACTTACCGATATATTCAAACAAACACTTACCAATATATTCAACCTAACACTTACCAACATATTCAACAATAATCAATCGCATTAGATGCATTTAAGATATTTAACCAACTTGGTGTGCGCATTCTTCTGCACATCAGTTTACAACCTTTATCTTATTGGCATTAGAAATGAACTTGATTCAGTATAAAGACCATGTTAATCTATCGAGAAATCGGCAGATTTGTTTTTAAATCCTTTAACATTTAGCATGGATGTGTGTATATCAATATTAGATTTAGTTCATAATGGTCATCGATTTAAAAATAAGTGTACACAATTTTTTCTATTTTTTTTTTATTTAAAAAAAGTGTTTGCATCGGATTATATTCTTCGCATAGGGGCTTCCCCTTATTTTCCAGTACATTCGATTGCAGATGAATTCGCTTGAGTACGTATATTCCATTATAGATGAATTCGCTTGAGTAAATATATACAATATGTATTTACGTCACAGTTAGAGTACAGTGGTTTATGTTACTGACACCTATGACCTTGTGTACCGTTTAAGCTGATGAGATATGCACTTACACGTTAGGTCTGCAATATTGATATGTCGAGTTTATGGAAAGGCACACGAAACACACCTACAAATATATAGTTTGCTAGTTTCAATAACAAAAACATTTTAACTTGAGTCATTTATTCATCAACATTTTACTCCTTCCACTCAAGCAAACATTGTTGTAGGATTTGGTAAGATTACTTATATTTAAAATTTATGATAGATCTATATATATTAAAGATGAAAAAATATTAAAATTAATTCCGATTTCAGATTCAGGCATAAGATGTAAGAAAGCCGTACTATGTTTTTGAAGATAAAGATAAATATATACATGTATTGTCAGTTTCATCGTTCAAATGTATAAGAACAACGAATTTCGATGAATTGCGGGGTTTTTTTTCACAACCACAAATTCAAAGGTTACAAAGGCAAACATATGATGTTACATGAAAATAATAGTATATCAAACAAGACACTTTTAGATATTGGTGAATGTTATATGTAGAATCATGCCGCAGTGAAATAAACATGCAAATGATGTCGGTATATCCTCAAATTATTTTGACAGTATGTTTATCACGGTTTAGTAGAAAGAAAATCAAATGACTCTAACAAATAGAGAATTGATTCCAATATCCCTAAATGTTTAATGTCATTTGATTAAAGACGATAAAGTGACATTACACACTAAAGCTATCAGACCTAAATACCAGGCGAGGGTGTCATCTCACCGTGCTGTGTATGAGGTCGCTCAACATAATAGTGTTAAGGGATTGAATTGCTTGAAGAGATTGAAAAGCTTGGTATGAATAGAGACACGTTAGGTCTTCCCAGCTTTAAACCATTTCTAAGGAAAGGGCTCTCGGTATTGCGACACACTTACAGTGACTGTCTTCTTATAGTGGTAAGTACTTCACGTTTCTTCTTCTAATCATACGTTTGTTCCTTGATAAATCTCCAACCAATCTTGCTACTAATCATACGTTTGTTCCTTGATATATCTCCAACCAATCTTGCTACTAATCATACGTTTGTTCCTTGATATATCTCCAACCAATCTTGCTACTAATCATACGTTTGTTCTTGAAAGATTAACAATCAATCTTGCTACTAATCATACGTTTGTTCCTTGATAAATCTCCAACCAATCTTGCTACTAATCATACGTTTGTTCCTTGATATATCTCCAACCAATCTTGCTACTAATCATACGTTTGTTCTTGAAAGATTAACAATCAATCTTGCTACTAATCATACGTTTGTTCCTTGATAAATCTCCAACCAATCTTGCTACTAATCATACGTTTGTTCTTGAAAGATTAACAATCAATCTGGCTACTAATCATTTGTTTGATCAAGTTGTCATTTTCATACATGTTGAAAAAGTGTACAAATCTGCGTACGCTCCGTCGAGTCGAAAAGTACATAGAATACAAATAGATATGCACTGAAAAGGTTTCTGACTCATTATACTGTTGTTGTCGTATTTTCGTTTTGAGTCTCATGGACTCTCTAGAAGTATGTACTCGCAAGTTGTAAATATTCCGTCCTAATTCTCCTCTTGAAAGTGATTATTTGTTAATTGATTAATCTAATTGCCTGCAAGTAGCAACTGGTAAGAATGTTTGCTTAATGTTAAATTATATTGTATATATTATATATATATTCAATGGCGATATCCTATGAAATAGTTATTTGTTAAAATGCATTACAGTCCGTCTGTGACTTACAGGTTTTGTTTGGGTGAATGTATGTGCTTGATGTCAGATGGAGAATAATACATTTCCTATATGAAATTATTACATTTAATCCTTTAAAGAATAAAATTAGTGTTACATATTCTTGACAAGGTATCGTTTTATATAAGATACCTTGAGAAGAACCATCAGAAACGTTATATCCGATCATATTTGCCAGAAAAAGTATCGTTTTAAATTTGATTTGAATACTTTTTTTTATTTGTTCCCAACTTAACATTAACTTAACATAAGTTAAACATTCATCCTTGGCTCCCAGACAAGTATATGAAAATTAAATTATACATATAAGATATAATACATAAATCAATTACTGTAACTAAAAATCTGGATCAGTGATTTCCATTTTTTGATTGAATTTTTCAATATCATTATTCTTCATACAAATTAAATTTCAACAAAAAATATGTCTTTAAGTACTA